>JAMZAV010006601.1:0-35356 GCA_024449915.1 Sweltsa coloradensis
ATAGGATGGGGAAGTCGTTTCGAATGTCCGTGAATACACTTAAAGTCAAACCAAATGAACTGCAAACGAATTCAGTCATTCGGATTGACTGCTGTGGTATACGTAGTGATTCTTACTCTCAAATACGTTTTCAAGCCCCCCCCCAAAAAAGTTAAAACCCCAAAAGAAATTTCGCATCCGGCGGCTGGGACTGCGCCCCAGACCCCGTCCATGCGTCGCCACAATACAGCGAGCTATGGCCCCCCCATTACAAAATCTCTGCGCACGCCTATGGATGAAATATTTGACAGCATAAAACAATTTGTAGACCTAATCTAGCTTGTAATTCATAGGTAAGTAAGACAAAACACGTGTTACGGACATAGCGTACTTTCAGACAACATTCTTGTAAATTAACAAACTTAGGCCTAACTCTATCCATTCATTAAAAAGACATTCTAAGTAGTAGGTAGGTAAGTTCTAGGTACCTAGGCCTATGTCCCTAGATAAATATAGAAAATTCATGTGAATTTAAAAGGATAAATTGTTAAAAAAAATATATATAGGTATGGAACAGCACAATCTCGGTTTTGAGGGTCAAAGCACCTTTAAGTGCAAAATTTGTAAAAAAAAATCTTCAGAGTGTGTTAAGTGCATTTATAAAAAGGAGTGGGCTGAATGCAATATCGAAATAATGTAGTTTATGTATATATGCCTAGGTAGTGAAAACTCTAGAAAACCCACCAAAAATGATGCAAAACCGACTATTTTGTGAATCCAGGGGGGTCGGTGGGAGTATCCTAACACTCTTGGCATAGAATGAGAACTTGTAGGCCTAGGACAAGCGTAGTTAGTATCTTATTTTAAAGCAGAGTACGAAAATTTTAACATTTTGTTTTATATTTTGGAATTGTTTTGGAATACTGGGGTTAGGTATTTAATATGTGGTTCCCCTCCTCGGCGCCCCACCTGCCACCTGCCATAGCTTCGTGCCCCCATTTTGGGGCGTGTCCCACACTTTGAGAACCACTGGTCTACTAGGTACATGTAGGCCTACCAGTAGGCCCCTATGCCTCCTATTTGGTCAAGAGGCTGAATTGGTATAGGCCTATTACTTAGGTACCTATTGTAGCATAATTTAATTTATTTTCAGGGTAAACCATCGAAGAAACCAAGGCCTACCAAGGATCTAAGAAAAAATTTGAATGACGTCATTAAACCAAGCCTCCTAAAGGCATGGTTAAATTTTGGCCTGAATTGTGAAGGTCATGAGCCATAACATTGCAGGGATGGCACCCTATGTAAGGTAAGCTACCCCATGCAGGGGCCCACTTTGTTGCCCCTATTGTTGGCTTTAAAATGATTTTTTATCAGTGTCACTATCAGCATGGTATAATTTAAATTTTTGGTGAAAATCGCGCACCCACGCAAAGTTTGTAGTGGGGTTTGGGTTTGGGTGTCATGTGGTGGTTTTATATTTGTTTTCATAAAGGAAAGAAAATAATTAGCCTATGTAAAACCTCTGTGCTTTGTGTAGGCCTAATAGCCTACCCTAGGTTGTCTGTTTTGATGATTTTACTAAGTATTTTAACCCCCTAGGCTTATAAACTTCACGTAGGCGTTCTAGATCTTTACTGATTGTAGGCCTATACAATTTAGTATATTTACTCAATTTTATTTATGCTGACAGTCCTGCCGGTTTTTTTTTTTTTCTCTTATAGTAGTATTCATCAATTCCCAGTATTTATGCTACCTCAGAGGCTACTTACTTAGGCCTAGTTTATTAGAAGACATACATACTGGGCAGCTTGGGTTACTCCTTAAATGCAATTTTATGTACATGGGTCCCAGAAAAGGCTTACACTGGAAAATTAGCTAGAAACAAAATTCTAAGCATCTTAAAATAAAGATAGTGGCTATTTAACCGTAGGCTATGGACAAAATTAACAATAACCAAATCGTCCTAGTAGAGATGTAAAATTTCCGGAAAGATAAATCTCGGAAATTTTCCCGGGAAAAATTTTCGGGAAATTTTTTCCGGAAATATTTCCAGAAATATTTCCGTGCCTAAAATACATACAAATTGCAAATATAATGTGGTGGAGTGTAAGGATACGGTTACCTGAGTCTGTATGCAGTATGATGAGAACCACTGCCACTGGTAGCGTGTTGTGTGAGCTTAACTTTTTCTTAACATTGAAGGACATTTAAACACCCCTCCAAGTGTTTCGCATCCTTGTAACATTCATGATATACAGTTTTGCACAGAACTTGCACCCATAGGAATCATTTTTAGTGTTAACTTGTGGTGTTTTATAAAGTAACTTCTTATTAGTTTATTTTGATGTTTCCCCATACTTGCAAAACTTACAAAAATAGGCCTAGGCCTACACTAAAACAATTAATACAATGTGGGAAATTGTCACGTGTCACATTTTACATGTAGATCAACCCTTCTTCTTCTTGTTTTTTGTGGCCTTGGTTGTTTGGACCATGGGGCCCAGTTAATACTAGGTATTTTTTTGCTTAAGAAAACTTTATTAAACTTGATGTGCACATGGTAATGCATAATCTTCTTCATAATTTAAAAAAAATAAAACCCAAAGGGAAATGGAAAAAGCTGGGTGTCATAAGCTTGGAAACTAATTTAGCATTTTTTTCCAAGTGCACTCCCTACCTCATTCCTTTTACATTTTTCTACTTTTTTGTGCGGGAAATTTAAAATATTTTTCCCAAAAATTTTTCCGGAAAGATAAACTCGGAAAAATTTCCGGAAAATTTCCTTTTCCCGGAAAATTTCCCGTGGAAATTTTCCCTTTTCATCCTAGCCCTAGCATACGATATTTACCTAACTAGGCCAAATAGTGCTATATCACAGGGGTTTTGGGGCAGAGGGGTAGCGCCCAAATTCTAGGTATGCGAAAGGCGGCGGTTCAATTTTTTTTGGTCTTTTTTTTTACCTTTCTTTGGGGTTAATTTTTTTTCTGAAAATGATTTCACTACTTTTCGGCCCCGTTGCAAAACAAAATTTCTAGATGAAAAAAGCGTTTAAAAAGTGCTGGGCCTAGGCCTAGGTAGGCAGCCAAAAAAGGACTTTTTTTTAAAAAAATAAAAACTTTAAAAGTCTTAAAAGGTTTTTTGTTGTTAAAAACAGAAAAAAAGGGACGACGAAAACCAAAAAAGGACTTCGTTAAAAATAGAAACTTTAAAAGGGTTTTGGAAGATTTTTTTGTTACCAAACAGCAAAAAGACGACATTAGGCGTGGGCCCTACCAAAAAGGACCTTTTGATGTTTTTTTTTTGTTACTAAAACAGCAAAAAAGGACGCGACAACCAAAAAAAGGATTTTCTTTTAAAATAGAAACGTTAAAGGTTTTGGAAGAGTTTTGTTATCGTAGTCCCCTACGTCTACGGTTAAATTGTATATAACGTAATTTTTCCGTAGCTACGTTAAATACCCACACCTAAAAAAATGGGATCTAGGCCTACGTTGTTCGTAGGTAGGCTACTAGGCTTACCAATTTGATCGATGTTTCACTAATTTTATTTTAAATTTGTTGAAGGGTTTTAGAATGGGTAGGCCTGGGCCATGTATTGGAAGTTTTAAATTTTAACTCACCCTAGTGATTTTTTGTGGGCCCTAGGTCTATTTTTTTATTTGGGCCTAGGCCAAAATTTCATTAACATTTTATTTCGATTAAAAAGGGGAGGATCACCACCAATATTAAAACACCCGAAAAACCTTTTTTTGATGAGCGAAACAAAGATTTAATTTCACTCCCCCCCCCCCCCCCCCCGCACAAAAAAAATGCTCCCGGTTTTTCTTGAACTTAGGGCCTCCAGTTTTTTGGGGACAACGAAAAAATATTTGCAGAATGAATAGGCCTACGTTTTTCACCCCATTTTAAAGTATTTTTCATGATATTTAGCTCGGACCGGGCAAAGGCTATCCCTCTTGATGAAAAATTTATGGGAATGTTTGAAAACACGGATTTTTTTTTGTTTTTTTATTTTGGGGACAATTGAAAAATATTTTTTCATTATAAATGTGCATTACGATTTTTCCCGATATTTAATGCAATATTTTGTGATTTTTGGGCAGATTTTTGATCAAAAGGGGGGGCTAAAAAGTTTATATTTTACATGGACATTAAGATAATTTTGGGGATGTAGGCCTAGTGCCTTCTGAAACAAAAAGTTTGGGCCCGTATTATAGAAATAAAGGTAGGCTATTTAAAGAAAGCCTTTACAGGGTAATTTACAAATAACTATAAGAAAGTTACAACAATCACCACAATGGGAGGATAGGCCCACAAAAAGCAGCTTTGGGTAAACCCAAACTGACATGCCAGAAAGGAAACGGCGATGGGGTATGATGATGTGCCTCTAACTAAACCTTGGTTGCATAAAAAAAAAAAAAAAAAAAGCAAAAATTCTTTGGCCCCTAAGCTTAGCTTTGGCATATTAGTTAACAAAGGCTACCCCGGGATTAGGGAGGGAAAGGATAGATTCATAACCTTTTGTTAGGCCCCATGTTATTTTGGAAAGTGAAATGTCCGCAAGTGTTTTAATTTTTATTATTGGGGAAATTTCTTTAGTTCATATTTTTGCAACTTGGGAATCGAGACGTTGGTTTTCATGAACGCAGTAGGTTTGAGTCCCTCTTGACAGTTAGCCTGCAGTAGTTACATCTAGGCTTTTGAAATATCGGCTTCTTTTAGTGTGGGGTTCTCCACACTAAGCTAGGTTTTTTGCCTTCCATTTTTATCGCCAAAAAAAGGGCAGTTTGGCTTAGGGTCTTGATCCACAGATTGGTCTCTTGATCACGTCGTAACGCTACACATCGTAGGGCTAGACCAGGGGTGGACAAATTCACAAAAAAGTTAGGGGCCAGGAAAAATAAGTAGGGGCCAGCTCAGTATATCGGTACAGCCGCCAAAGGCGTTTAAAAAAGTATTTCATTATGCTTGATTGCCTAAAACGTGATTTAAAGCGAATTTTTAGTATCAATAATAACTTGTGGAAGTAGTTGGCCAATGTTGCATTGATAAATAAAAAACACTCACCATTAGCTTATATGCTGCAAGTGCTTGTTTAACTTTTTTTTTGATATTCTTCTGATGATTTAGGGGCCAGCATGAAATTTTTACTCGCCTGGGCGAGCGGTAATTTTCCACCCTGGGCTAGACTTCACCATTCACAGGGCTGCCACTGAGGCTACTTTGCTACTTTTTTGCTACTTTTTTTTGGCTATGCAACTTTTATGCAACTATTTTTCACAATATGCAACTATGTGCTACTTTTTTCCTCTTTCCTAAACTTATTTTTTAATTAAAAAATTAAAAATGGTCTACTTTGTTGTAAATAAAGAAGAAAGGAAGAAAAATAAAGAAATAAATAATAATAATCATCATAACTCAGTTCCAACTATGTCGGGTTGAGTGGTGGTTTTCCACCATTATCAAGGGCATGAAACTGTAGATACTAAGCTTGCCAGACTTAGTGTTTCTTCCACATCATCCAACTCCTTCTTCTCCACCAATTTACTCCACTCTCTTCTGTCCTCCCACAGCTTTACTCTTGCCACATGCTCCCACACTTCATTCCGTTTTCCAACGTCTTCTTGAATAATCTTTCCCATTTTTCTCTGGCCTTCCTACTCTTCTTTTCCCCTCCTCTGCCGCTTCAAATTCTCGTCTTGGAATCCTCTCCCTGCCCATCCTTTTCATATGTCCAAACCATCTTAGACGTTCTCTTCCTAGCTTAAACTTCAATCTCTCCAATCCCAGTTCTTTCCTTATTTCATTACTTCTTATCTTGTCCATCTTTGTAACTCCCTTTATACTTCTTAAAAACTTCATTTCTGCTGCTTCCAGCTGACTCTCTTCTTTGTTCCCACTGCCCATGTTACTGCCCATATGTTAATATAGGTACAAAATATGCCCTATACAGCAAAACTTTACATCTTTGTGCGAACAACTCATTCCATAGTAACTTTCTAACCAATTGGTAAAAACCCTTCTGCTTTTTGCACTCTAGATGACACTTCCCTACACACTTTTGATCTTTTGTCAATATACTTCCCAAATATTTAAATTCTTCTTTTCTTCTAAGACTTCTCCACGTAGTACAATATTTTCTATGTCTCTAGGCCTGCCCTTGTCTTCTTTTGCATACGCAAACATTCACTCTTTTTCTGATTGATTTTTAGACAAAACTCTGTAGTAACTTCGTTCCATCTGTCCACCTTCTCCTGCACTTCTCTGGCACTCTCACCCCAAATCAAACACATCGTCCGCAAACACTAATGTCTTGTGTCCCTTCCATCTGTATTTGGTTCCACTCTTCTTATAATTTCATCCATTACAACAGTAAAGAGTGTTGGAGATAACACACTACCTTGTCGCAAGCCCTCATTCACTTGAAACCATTCTGACCTACCCATATCTGTCTGTACACAACTTTCACTCCTTTGATATGTACTTTGTATCCTGTCTATTAAACCTCTTCCCACTCCTTTTATCTCTAAACAATCCACTACTTTCTCTCTAGGCAGGCGATCGTATGCCTTCTCCAGATCCAAAAACACAATGTGCATTTCTTTCCCATTTTGCCATCTCCCCTCCATTGTCTGTCTTATAGCAAATATGGGATCAATAGTAGACCGTCCACTTCTGAACCCATATTGTTCTTCTCTTAGATCTGTGTCTTTATACCTCCTTCAGTCTTAGTTCTATAACTTTCTCATAAATTTTTGCACACTGACACATTAATGTCACCCCTCTATAATTTTCACACTTCTTACGGTCACCTTTCTTAAACAGCGGCACAATTATACCTCTTTTCCAATCTTCCGGTACCTTCTTTTGTTTCCACGCAGCACTTTTTACTCGAAATAACCATCTTCTTCCTTCCGCACCTGATGCTTTGATCATTTCCACAGAAATGTCATCCACTCCCGGAGCTCTACCATCTTCATGGCTCCTAAACGCCCGAGCCACCTCTTGTTCTGTTACCTCGTCTTCTTCATCTTCTCCACTTGCCTCTTTCTCTCTCTCTGCATTTAAATCTTCACTAACCTGTACATCTAGCAGATCTTTGAAATTATTCCCTCCACATTCCTTGCATTTCCCGTGGGTTGTTTGTAACTCGGCCATTTGCATTTACCATGAGCTTTTGTTCTCCCCTTTCTTGTCTTTTTGTCTTTACTAGTCCGTACATAATTTCTTATTTCCCTGGAAGTCATCTTCTAATTTACCAGCAAATTCTCCATTGCTTTGTCTTTCTCCTCCTTCACAATTGTTTCACATCGGTTTTCGCCTACGGTACTCGTACTCATTTTCTGTGGATTTGCACTTTTCATTCTTTTCCAAGCTAGTTTCTTCTCCCGAACTGCATCTCGTACCCTCTCGTTCCACCATCGCGTTTCTTTCTCTTTCTCCTTCCACTGACTCTTCCACACAGCTCTTCTGCACTTGACACAAAAACCTTCTTAAAGTTTGCCATTCTTCTTCTATTTCTCCCACTTCATTTGTAGGTGTTTGGTCACTAATTCTTGTCATAAACTCTTCTTGCACTATCGGAGATTGCAGTTTCCACACTTTTAGTCTTTTGTGCCGGTTCTTTATTCTCTTTTGTGTCTGTACCATCATTCTAAACTTCCCCAACACCAGCCTGTGGTCTCCATCCAATGATATTGATGGCATTACCCTCACATCCTCAAGGTTTCTCATTACTTCTTTTCCTATACATAGATAATCAATTACTGTCTCTGATCTGTCTTCACCATAGCCATATCTCGTTATTTGTTGGGTTCTACGTTTCTTGAACCAACTATTTCCTATAACTAATGAGTTTCTGGCACACATTATAACAATTTCTCTCCATCTCTGTTTCTTGCATCTATCCATGTCTGCCCATAACCTCTTCAAATCCTTTTCTATCTTTTCCTATTCTTGCATTAAAATCCCCCATTACTACAATAGTATTCGATGTCATAATTGCTTCTAATTTTGCCACAAACTCATCCTTCTCAAACACTGGTCTTCCTGTTTGAGGCGCATACACCTGAATGAATTCGATTGTCATGCTGTCATCGCACAAGATGTACATCTGTATCATTCTATCACTATGGCTTTTCACATTTACGATACTGTCTTTCCATTCAGGGCTTACCACAAATGCTACCCCATTTCTTCCCCCCACTCCTCCAGACCACCACAGCTTGTATCCTTCTCTGAGATTCTTGTTTCCACACCTTTCCACTTTGTCTCACTGAGTCCCATTACACACAGTTTCTGTTCTTTCATGACATAAATGATCTCTTCGATTTTACCATTAAGTGACACTATATTATTGTGCCCACATTTATAACTTTTCCTCTTTCCTGTGTGATGATGTTCTCCCTCTTTTGTTGGTTTTCTCCTTTGTCCACGGTCTATGCCTAACTTCTTTTCTCCACACCACCTTGTGTGAAAATCCTTCTGCCACATTGTTTCAGATTCTTTTCCTTTTTTTCTTACATTCAAATCTAGGCATAGCCATTTTCCCTCGTTGCTCATTACGAAGCGTTTTGCTCTTATTCCCACTTCTCTTGCTCTGTTCCATTTCTCTTCTATTCCTTCCACCCCATTCATGTCTATATATTCTACTTCAATCCTCTTGCATATTCTTTTATATCATTATTGACACCTAAGCTTAAACCTCTCCAGGTACTTAGCCCACACATGCCTATCTTGGCATTATAAAACTTTCTCTTTGCCAATACAAGTAAACCTTGTAGATTCCCTAGCATGACTGCCTTTCCTCTCCAGCCCACTTCTCTCTGTTCCCTGCACATATAACTGCCACTTCTATATTTCCATCTGATTTGTACTCTTCTACTTTCTTTTTAAGTCATTTATCCTGATACCTGGGTAAACCCCAGCCCTGTACTCCACTCCAACACAAAAATTATTTGCTGTTGTACCCGACACATCTCCAATTAGTATACCTAATGCTTTTTTGTCCTGGTTGAGCTTTCTTGTATCATAGTGCATACCACTTCAATGTCTGGTAATGATTCACCCACCTGCTGTTTTTGATAAGTTGACTTACTTCTGTCTTTGTTATGTTTACACCCAACTTGTGACCAAACTTCATTGGCTGGTATTGATTTGCCCACCTGCTGTTTGTGACATGGTGAATTACTTCTGTCTTGTTTATGTCCTACACCCGACTTGTGCCCAACTTCATTGTCTTGCATTGCATCTTCTAGGTCTGTTGTTACTGTGTGCTCTTGGCCTAGACCCACCTTGAGCTCTATTACTCGGTTGTTGTTTCGTCCTCTTTTGGTCTTGCTTCACCCACCTGATATTTGTGGCAAGGTGACTTGCTTCTATGGATGTTCTTTTTTACCGCCAATTTGTGACCAACTTTGTTGTCTGGCGTTGCGATACCTAAACCTTGCTTTGGTCAAACCTACCATGTGCTCACGAGCTCTTTTGCTGCCTAGTCTTAGGTCTTCAGCATGTGGTATACCAATGTCTAATATTCTTTGTTGTATCTCTTCCCACATGTTATTTAATCTATTATCCAACATTTTTCTTCCCTCCTGTTCCTCCTCCAATTCTTCTCCAACACTCACCAATCTCATTTGTGTTCTTCCCATTTCCTGTTCCAGCCTGGAATATGTTTTTTCCAGATCCAGCTGGATGTTACCACCTCGTAGTGCATTCTTCCACCACCCTTTCATACTGGTGTACACTTGTTCTAACACTCCTGCCTTTCCTTCTTCTTTATCTCTCTTCTTTTCCAACATTTCTACCTTTTCACTCAGTTGTTCAATATGTTTGCTCATTTTACCTAATGCCTGTACCATCAACTCCACTTCTCACTACAGGCCTACCCCAGCTCTTTAAACCATTCCAATGTGGTTCCTCCTTTTCCATTGAGCCACCCTTCCACCCATTATATCATTCCTCCTTGTGTTTATCTAATCTTGTTACTTATGGTGCATCTCCACCGGTTTTTTTGCCTAACCCCAATCTTAAGCCGAGAGGTCTGCTTGCTTTTGATACAGTTATACTTTCTGTCTCAATTTCCTTTGGCTGTTGTTTGTATGCATATTCCTACCTTTTCTTCTTTCAATGCCAATCTCTCATTGCTGCACCCACACCACCATTCACTTTTCTTTTTTCTTCTATACTCCTTTCCATTGGGCTACCCGCACATTTTTAAAATGGGACCAAATGGCACATGAAGTAGTACACTGGACTCCCGCCCTAACTCTTTTCTCACATCCCCAACATTGTGATTCTTCTTTTGACTATTGACATTTAAACCACTGTTTACACCTTCTTCCACTGTCTTACTGTCGACCATCTTGTTTTATCAAATTTAAAACATTGTTACAAAGATAACTCCAAAAACAAAAACACTCTTCAAATGTCAAAAAAATTTAAATTTAAATCAACTTAAATTAGCACAATATGCATTAAAACTATCATCTATCAAAAAAACTGTTTTCAAATCTCTCACTACCTATCCATTTAAAGACAAATTAGATATTTCAAGTCACATTGTAGCAATATCTTTTCAACCATTATTTGAAATATCCAGCAACCATCCTGTGCCCTTTTTAATGGAGAACTTGAAGGGCGACCCATACAAATCCACCTCATGTCTTCAAGGTAGTACAAAACTTCATTTTTTGTTTTACATACTGTTCACACAAACCTCAACTTTCCCTTTAATACCAATTTACTTCACTACTGTTAAAATAAACCACTTTAAAACATTTAAATATGAGAGCATATAAACATTAGTTTCAAGGCTGTATGGCGGTTGCCATGGCCATAAAAAAAATTAAAAAAAATAATTTGCCTTTGAAGGCGTGGTGATTGAAGTTAGTATCTGCATGTCAGCAGTGCACAAGTTTTCACATCATTCACTTGTTGTTTCAAAAAGGAACCCTTAGGGCCTAATCCACGTGTTGTACGATTCACTTTACCAGTTAGTGTTTGCTTTAGTAGGTAAAGTTGTAAACCCGAAACATTAGTGGCAATCGAGGAGCTAGCTAGAACAAATGTTCTCTCCAGATAATTTACTTCTTTGCAAAAGTCCAAAGTATGAGACCAGGCCAGGTTACTGATAAGAAAAAACTACCAGAAAAAAGACAAATTGTCGTTCCTGAGTAAGGCACAAAAGCATTATGGGGCAGCTGCCAAACATCTTTTATTGAAGACACCAATTAAACACAATTGTTTGATCAAAAATCTTCGGTGTCTACAGCCAAAGAAGAGAACCAAATCTAAAAGTGTGATACATATAAAGAATGTAGTTCGGAGCCTCCTTTAAAAAACATCTCTGCAACTGCTGTGAGCGATGAATGGCGACTCCTGCATTTGGAAGATAGTAAGGTGACGGAAGGCGAGAGAATAGACCATTACTGGTTACGCATTTTTAACATAAAAATCCCTTTGGCTCAATTAAGTATCCACTTCTTACTACAGTTGTAAAGGCAGCACTTTCTCTATCTCATGGAAGTGCTGATGTTGAAAGTGGGTTCTCTAGATCTAAACTTGTGTTGTCAGAGGATAAGACGAGCATGCTTGTGCGAACTCTAAATGCCAAATTGAATGTGCTCGATGGCATGAAAAAATACAATAATTCTGCAGCATTACTTCCCATTTCAAGAGAGCTAATAACCATGGCACAAAAGGCACATCAATCATACATTCTGTATTTGGAAGAAGAAAAACAAAAAGCTTCAGAAATTAAACAAATGAATGGGTGACAAGGCAGCTCTCACGAAAGCCGTAAAAGATTGGCAGAATCAAAAAATGTCTTAAAAACAATGGATCAAGAAGCAAAAGAATCAAGAAAGAAAAGAGAAGCTACACAAGAATCAGCAGATAGTTTGCTCAAAGAGGCGAACAAGAGGTTAAAACTTGCCATTGAGAAGAATGATTTTACAGCAATTCGTTATTGCCCACGGCATGATTGAAGGTGCCAGTTCCCTGCGGACTGAAGAAAAGGGCACAAGAAAAGGAGCTTTTAAACATTGAAACTAAAATAAGTAAGCGGGAAATCTGGTTTAATCTCATCTTTTTTTTCAAAAAGATGAAATTTCGTTGAATAAAATTACTATTTTCGAGTTAAAATGGTTAAAAATGTACATATTTTGGTAAAAAAATTGCATCTCAAAAGTGACACTTAACCATAATTCAACGTTAGAACCAGTTTAAGAATTATCAATAAACAATAAACAACTATACGACTGGCCTGTCATTTACTTTTTTTTGTTACACACTATCCCTCGATTGTGTTTATTTACGGCATGTACAAGAGATGGGGAAAGTGACTAATCCTATAACATCCCGATCTATATACCCGAATGTAAAAATTAATAGGACTGCCACATTTACACCATTTAAAGAGAATAATGATTTCCCTTGTAGACTAGACTCCAATATTATTGAAGTGAAGTCGAATTTTACTGCCACATATTGAAAACGGACCGGTTTTCGGTTATCAACTGACGTCATTTCTAGTATTTAGGCCTCTTACATACATATTATGCTACTATTTATGCTACTTTTAAAGTTTTTTAGGATACTTTTGCTACTTTTTTAATCATGAAAGTCCAGTGGCAGCCCTGCATTCATGATGGTTTTGCCAAACCGCTTTCGGAAATATCTGTGAAAAATTGCATCACATCTCATTCGCTCGGGAGCACTCGCTCAGGCGGCAGAGTTCGCTCCGCTTCGTGGGCGCTTTCTTACAGCCACTCGAAGCACAAAAATAGAAAGAGTCGATAAAAGAAGTTTTACCGGCAGACTTTATAAATCGCAGGAATTTGGAATCGTGGAATCGGCATATTTTACGCCAGCATCGGCGATGCCGATTCTATCGATACCCAGAATATCGCCGATTCTCCTTTCGGCATCGGTGCATCCCTAGTAGGCCTAGTTTCTATAGATATCTTCTCTCCAGTTAGTTTCAGCCTGGTTGGAAGTCTGTAACTTATCTTTAAGAAGTTTCTTGGAAGTAGGCTAAGTGTTTTGGGACCACCTAAGTTACTAGATCACAAGCTTTGTTTTTTAAAATTTTTACACTGGGCCTACTTATTAACTACCCTACCTATTTTTTTTTTTCCTTTTTATTTTTTAAAACCTTGAGGCTATTTAATAATTAAAAGTATGGGACAGGGTTTTTAGGAAAATTTTGTTTTTCGCTTGGCCGACGACACACGGGTGTCGAAATTAAAACATTGTCCATTTAAAATTGGGCGCTGCAGTAACATTTTTCCCCAAATTTTTTTTTAAAAATAATTTATAAAAAAATAAATTTTTTTACACGAATTTTGATTTTTTTTAAAACTCAAAAATTGATTTATTCGTGATTTTTTTTTCTGGCTGATTAAGGAAAAAATTTTAAAAAAATCTATGACCATGGGGGCCGTCCAGGGTTGCTTCTTTGAAAACTTGAAATTTTCCCATAAAGCGGATGCATCGGCCGAGGAATAGCTTTTTTCTAATGCCAAATGTGTCCCATTCCCTTAAAGACTATAACATCTTTCAACAAAAATTTTTGGTTTTATAAAATATTGTCTGAATAGGAAAATGATGGGAAATTAATTTTTGATATGATCAAAAGGGCTTTCCCCAACAAATGTGTCTTTAAACATTTCAAAGTTAAGCCCTGTATTTTTAGCATGCCCGGGGCAGAACCAAAATTGTATTCCAAGGTCCGGGGGGTGTCATCACTCATGCAGAGGGGCCCGGTTTCACAATGACAAAAATAAAAAAAGCATTTGATAACTCTTGGGGGTAATTTGCGGTACCGCGATTTATTGGGGGCACCTTGACATTTTGGTTTAATTTTTACCCTAAATGCAAAACCCCGGGTTTTAAACTGTGTAGTTCAAACAATTTTAAAACCCCAACTGGACTTCTTATACTTGACCATGGAAATTTTTATCTTAAATTTTGTTAAAGGAAATTACATATATCTTGTAACATTGTATTTGGTATTGTAGGCCTATTTTTAAAGGAGATAAATAAATAAAATAGGTAGGCGGAGGGCTACTATTGATAGTGCTACTGTGCTAGTTTGTTTTGGGGAGAAAAATGCAAAAATATGGTCAAACTCAAATGGTCTACTCACTCTACTGAGTGATTCTGCTCTTGCAGTGTTTGTCTAGATTGTAATTTTAGTATTTTATTTCTTAATTTTTGCCTTTTTTGGAAGCCAAGTAGGCCTAAGGGCCAAACCTGTTTATTTTGTTACCTGAACAGGTTAGGCTACAGTTGGACGTGGTCTCTTGGACCCAAACTGGTTTAAAATAGTTTTTGTTTAACAGAATGCCATTGGGCTCCATGGGAGATTTCAAGTCACCAGTTGTACCTACTCCGGACCCCCCACCAGCCAAGAAGAAACGACGTGCCTCGAATGCAGCAACAGCCAATATTCAGCCTGCTCCCTCATTGCAGGATCTACTTCCACCGCCATTGTCTGGTAGGCGTAATTAATTAGCTACCCTACTGTTGTTATGTTTTTTCATCATGTTTAAATACCGGTACTCGGAATTTTACGGTTGTCCCTTGATAATTCAAAGACGAGGGGACCCTTCAAAAGCCATTGCAAAATATACTAGGAAAACGCTTAAGTCCCGCCGCGTTGATGGATGAGCGTAATTTTTTAAACACGAAAAAAGCGTAAAATTGCGATTTTTTTAACAAATAATTTTTCGATTACGCTCATATTTCACACGAATATATTAATTCAAAAATTTAAGGTCTGTGAAAAAATCATTGCAATCGGATAAAGCATGTAGGTGTTATAAGTAGAGATACGGGTTTTTTAGCGTTTTAGGTTTTTGATGCCCACAAAATGCTAAATTTGACGATTTAAAATGCTAATTTTACTAAAAATAATGTTTTTAATGCCTATTTAGAAGTAGTTTATCAATGTATTCTAGAGTTTTATGTGGCTATATTGAATTGAAATGTTCCTTTTATTCATCATTTACCCCACATTTTGGGTTTTGGTGGAAAAGAAACCAAGCTACAAAATGCTAAATTTGTCAAAATTGCTAAATATCCTAAATTTAAATGCTTAAAAACGTATCTCTAGTTATAAGTCGAAGAAATTTATCAAATCGAAAAAATCGTACAACTGCGATTTTCATGAGAAATGATTTTTCGATTACGCTCAGATTTCACAAGAATATTTTCATTCATAAATAAAGGTTCTGTGAAAAAATCATTACAATAGGATAAAGCATGTAGCCTAGGACAGGGCTGCCACTGATATGTTGTTCAAATCCTGTATGAGGACGGTAAATATCCACAAATATCCGTGAAAAGTCTAAAAAAAGTTGATTTCATTGATCAAACTATGAAAATGGATAAATGTGATGTTTATATTTGTTACCATCTTAACCTAAAAGTTGCCAAGGGCCTAGGCCCATGCACAGATGAGAAGAAAGGAGCCAGAAACGCCCGTGGTTGCTTTAATTAAGATTGCATACAAATTTAAAATGCTATTTATTGGATGAGCGTAGCGAGCGAAGCGAAGATTCCATTTCACTACACTGGAGAAAAAAATCCGGAATGTTTTTTTTTCTTTTTTCTTTTTTTTTTTTGTATTTTTGTCTGTTTGTCCACACGATTCGGCTAAAGCGTTACTCCGATTGCGATGAAATTTTTATGGAGGCCTTCGAAATCTCTGAACTTAGAACTGCCACGTTTTTTGAGCGCAATCGAAAATTTTTTCTCATGAAAATCGCAATTTTACGATTTTTTGTCATTTTTTAAAAAATTTTCTTCGACTTATAACACCTACATGCATTATCCGATTTTAATCATTTTTGCACAGAACCTTTATTTTATGAATTAAGATATTCTTGTGTAATTTGAGCGCAATTGAAAAATATTTATCATAAAATCAAAATTTTACAGGTTTTTTCTTTTTTAAACAATTCTTTGACTTATAACACCTACATGCTTTATCCGATTGTAATCATTTTTTTGCAGAACCTTTAATTTTATGAATTAATATATTAGTGTTAAATTAGACCGCAATCGAGAAATTATTTCTTACAAAATTGCAATTTTACGATTTTTTTAACAATTACGATTAATTTAAAAAAAATTAAAAAATTAATTTAATTTTTTAATTTAATTTAATTTAATTTGAAAAAAATTTCAACTTAGTAATGATTTTGCCACAGAACAACAGAAAATTCGCATAACACATGGCAGCTCAATGCACCAATTACCTACGCTCATCCAACAACGCGGCGGGACTTAAGCGTTTTCCTAGTTTACAGAAACTCCTTTTAAACATTAAAATAATATCATCTGACCTGGTTAAAAAATTCTAGGCCTAGGACCTATGAATGTTGCATCACAATTTTGACCTAGGCCTAGCCTAGCCTAGGCCCATGTGTTGTGTTCTATAATAGCATTGCAGAACTTGTTAATAACATTTTAATCATATTCTAATTCTATTTTTTCACGTTTAAGATCACATAATCCAAACTTTAATAACAAAAACGAAAGAAAACAATTTTCTAGCCTCTTGGCTGTTCAATTTAACTTGCATCCTCCCCAAAAGCAACTGCTTGGCTGTTTCCTTGCTTTTCTCAATGGAAACAGTTCCTACTACACCTGGGACATGTCATGGCTCCGCCCATGCTCCGCCCTCTATCGAAAGTCGAATCGATTATCGCCCCGCCTTCAATGTTTACAATCGAAATTAGCCCGCGCAGATTCAAATATACGAAAATAAGCATAGAAAACATAACTAACAAAATATCCGTAAATAAGACTAAAAATCCGTTTATCCGTTTTGCACCCTTAATATCCGTAGAAACGGATAAAATCCGTTAAAACGGCAGCCCTGATGTAGGGTCTAGGTGTTATAAGTCTAAGAAATTAAAAAAAAAAAAAATCGTAAAATTGCGATTTTCATGAGAAATAATTTTTTTGATTACGCTCAGATTTCACAAAAATATATAAACTCATAAAATAAAGGTTCTGTGAAACAATCATTACAATCGGATAAAACATGTAGGTGTTATTAGTCGAAGATCTTTTTTTTTAAATAGAAAAAAATCGTAAAATTGCGATTTTTACAAGAAATAATTTTTCGATTGCGCTCAAAACGTGGCAGTTCTAAGTTCAGAGATTTCGAAGGCCTCCATAAAATTTCATCGCAATTGGAGTATTGGTTTAGCCGGAATCGTGTTAACAGACACACAAAAATACAAAAAGAAAGAAAGAAAGAAAAAAAAAACATTCCGGATTTTTTTCTCCAGAGTAGTAGAATGGAATTTTCGCTTCGCTCGCTACGCTCATCCAACAAAATCAAACAAACCAAAAAATCCAAAATCCAAACAAAAAGTAAAAAAAAAAAAAAACTCATGGACTAATGCAAGTTTACAAGTACAAAATAACTTTGAACTAGGGCTGTGCAAATAGTGATTTTTCACTTTGAATCGAATTTTGAATAATCAAACTAGAAAAGTTTGAATATTGAATAATTATATCTTCGAATTATTTCGAATAATGACAGAAATAACAACAAATGCGACTAGGCATATCAAAATACTGAAAATCTGAAATCACCGGAAATGGTCACACAGCAGCTTGATCCTGTCAAATAAGGTCTTATATTGTGAATACTATTAGGAATTAGCAGCCATATTGGATTTAAACTTTGGTTGTACTCGGATCATTATTTAAGTTATTTCAATGTGCATAGAAAGAATTTTTCTTCCAATGCTATTTAGTGCTTAATAATGGACAGTCAAATAAGGCACATTTGAGGAAATTCCAACAATGGAAAACCCATTGGGTAAATGCAAAATCAGATTTTGCAGACCTGATTTTTTAAAATACTAATGGAAGCTTTCATGAACCCCGTACAAAAGTCCTTTTGAATTTAAATCGATTTCTAGGGGTGTGCAAACCCGTTCAAAAACGAACCGAACTCTAACCTTCTTTAAAAGTTTGAGTTCGGTTCGAAGAATTTATATCATGTTCGAAAATGAACTATTTAAATTTCCCGCCTTCCCGCCTAAATTCAAACGCCACCGCCTTCTAAATTGCTATTACAAAGGTGGGTCTCCGGGAGCCAATGGCCGCCTGTAGGGATGGACGAACCTTGTTTTTTTAAGTTTCGAACCGAACTCGAACTTCTGTAAAAAAAAGTTTCGAACTTCGAACTCGAGCCGAACTTTAAAAAATCTGCTTAAAACCAAAAACAGGGAGTTAGGAATTTCAATTGGGCATACTTTAATGTCTAGGCTATATCTATTGTCGAGATCTATTTCCGAGATCTATTTCGTCGACCTGCATCGGAAGGATTGAAGCCCTTTTGGCACAGCATTCTAAATTTAGGCATAGGCCTAGGCCTAGCCCTAAGGCCTAGCCTAGGCGAGGCCACAGACCATTAATAGCCAAAGTCTTGGTTAATATAAGAGCTTATGAAACATGTTACTCCTATTATCTTCTATATTCTAGGCTAACCTAGGCTTTATCCTTACTTGGCCTACCCCTAGCCTAACCTTAGCCCCTAAGGCTAAAATATTCCCTATGTTCCTAGGCCAAGGCCTAGTCCATAAACTTAACCTAACAAAGATTGTTGTGAAATCGCGGCCAATTCTCGTCTAAGTACTGCAACTATTAAATTTTATTAGGCCTAGAGCATGGGCATGTTATCTAACTTTGAATAACAAACGTTAAATTATGATCTATTTTGAGGTTATGTAGCTTATCGACATCGTATTAAGGTGTGTAAGCTGATGCAAATGTGGTTAAAACTTGCCTGCGAGAAATTTATTTGTTAACATAATTGCATATTAACGTGGTTAATCGGTCTTTAATCATTGTTCAGTGATTCGAAATAATACTTGTTGCTCTATAAAACATTGTAATTATAGTCGTAAATGTCACAGCGTCCTGTCTTGGCGTCTTATATTAGCAGCTTTCTCATTGGTGGATATATTCATGATGTATCGAATTATTGCTGCGAATCGATTAGTCGAACATTAGAAGCCATGCAATTGGTGGAGAACTACTTCCATTTCAAATATTGAAAATATCGCAGGAAATGGATAGTCGAATGAATAATACTGCCTCACCATTGGAGAATTTTCTCACGCGCCACAGCGGCAAGTTTAAAAGATCGGAGCAAGTTCGTAATTTTGATAAATCACGAACTCGAACTTCAAATTTTGAACTCGAACCGAACCGAACTTCAAAAAGTTTGGTTCGAGTTCGGAATTTCGAACGTTCGTCTATCCCTACCGCCTAGGTATCAGCTGATATTGATCAGATGTGTAAAATGAACATGAATTTGCATCTTTGGACGATTTTTATCCTAGATATTATTGTAGGCCTATATTATTTTCATTTGAGATATCAGGAGGATGTTGCACGAGATTTAGGGTTGTCGGTGGATTCTCATATTTCTCTCCAATAACGTCAGATGAAGTTAAAAACATAATTAAGAATGTTTTCGTCGTTCGCGTCGATTTTACGCCTAGTTAAGGCGTCTCGTCTCTTTGTTACGTGCGTTTGTTGGGTAGCCTGGAACTTGACCTTGACTTTTTGATACTTTGTTTTTTGGGGAGTGGTTGGTAAAAGGCCAAACACCCCAAAAAATGCTGCGCATCAGGTTATGCGCGGTAGGGGAGAGGGGGGACATTGGTCAGTTCAGAACGTTTCAATTTTTTTACATATAATGTGCAAATTTGGAATGAGACCTTTGTCTAGTAAATAACCCTTATCATGATAGTGTACTACATCTTTCACATTTGTGACCAAAACTATTAAATAATCCCCATTAGAAATTATTACAAATGTACTGTAATGTACCCCATAGGCGGGGCCATTGGTACTAGTATGGGCACATTGGTACACACATGTTTACTGGTCAGTATTTACAAGCTTAGGCCTACTAGGGTGTTTTTTTTTATGTATGTCAATAGTGGTTTACATACATGAGCTAATAAACTTGTCCACATAGACCCTAGTATTAGGTGTGTGCTTAAAATTAGCTTAACGTTAACTACATTATTGTGGGAAAATATCTAGATCGAGGTTTGCCTACATAGACAGACAGCTTATATACTACACTAAATGCTATTTTTCTATGTATATATATACTAAATACTAATCTAGGCCCTAAGATAGACTGCAACATTAGGTCTACAGATAGATTTTTTTATTAACACTTAGCTGTGCATAGGCCTGTAATGTACCATGTGCCCCCAAGGCTGTTGTACCAATGTGCCCCATCTGGTATTGTTTTTAGAAATAATTAAAAAATTTGAGGTTAGGTGTACAGTCATAGCAATGTGCTTACAATTTATCAGACAAATTGCGGTCATCATAAAAAAATAGCTTGATTACCTACAATAACATTATAATCAACCATTACAAAGTTTTATCACAACTATTTACTTTCCACATCACTAAATACATTTATATCATAACTTAGCCATTTATCAATGGAAATTGGCTCAGATTTTCAGAGCTGGTATGAGTTCCTCACTGCCATCTAGATCACTCATAATACACTGCTGAAAATTAAACATGGTGGCAAAATTCAACTGTACCAATGTGCCCCCTGTACCAATGTCCCCTCTCTCCCCTAGTTTGTATTGCGGGCGTGGCGATTCAAATGCTAGATCGTAAAAAAGCGCGGGTCACTCAATAAGTTATCTGCGAGTGTCAATTTGCCACTCGCAAGCAACAATTTTCACTCGCAAATTGCGAGCTTGCGAGTGGGATTGTCGAGGGTTGCTATTGCTCCATTTCAAACGAACACGAATTTAAATGGCGCCAAATGAATTCACGATGTCAAAACAACAACAAAGTAAATTTGGTTAAAAAAAGTTACTTGCGCGATATTGCCACTTCACTGATGATATGGTGTATTGTATTGTTAGAGGGTAATGTTAAAGAGATTGGTAGGTAGGCTACTAGTACTTAGGTTTAGCATTAAAAATGTTAATATTAGAAAAAATAAATGGATTTAGTAAAAATGGCAATAAGGAGTGAACTGAACTCAGCCGGCCAAATATGCTCGTTCATCAATACGACTTTTAAGGATCCGTAATTGATGTTGTGGTGTACGAGTGTGACGTAGATAGTGTCCTTGGAATGTCGTGTAGTTTATGTTTGTAAGACGCATTTGAGAAGAGTGGTGCATGCTCTGAAAAATGAATCGATGTGGAGCAAGTGGTGAGTTGGTCTTGTTCGAGAGTAGTCGTGTTTTTATATAATGTGTTATAATTAACATAAAAACTTTGTGTGATTTGTATGTGTGCTCCCTTTACAGTACAAACAACAGCCCCCTCCCTTTATTGTCCGCTAATTACGACAATGCTATGTGCAATAACTTTTATGCTACCAATTGTATGCCTAAAATAGATTATTCTTCAATGTTTTGCGGTTATGGGGACACCAATCCGTTGCGTCAAACCCTTTCGACGACATGCCACCGCCAGATGTCCTCAGCCATGAATATACCCCACCCCCACCAATATGCACATGGGCCACCATCATATGAGTCCCATGGTACATGGGAGGCCTCCATGGGAAGCCCCGATGGTAGCCCCATGAATTAGTTGTCCCCCCCTGGGCAGTCCCCAATGAACATGGGGGGACCCATGGGAAGCCCCATGGGTATGGGGAAGGCCCAATGAATGAACAGTGGGCCAATTGGCAGCCCAATGGGGGGGCCAATGGGTTATCCCATGAACAATAATGTCCTAACATGAACAATTGGGGGGTCTACTATTGTCTAGATATTGTCTAGGTCCTCCCCATGGTTCCCCCGCCCCCATAATGGACCCATGGGCATTGAATAATATGAACATACATGAAAACATCATGAAGCAACATGGGTGGGCCCCCCATTCTGGCAAGCCCAATGGGGGGCCATATGATGGTGGTCACATGGGTCCTGTGGTGGTCCAATGACCATGGGAACCCATGTCTAACATGGGCGCCATGAGCCCCATGGCCATCACCAGCAGCAGCAGCAGCAACAACAACCACACCCAACAGCAGCAGCAGCAAGCAGCAATCAATGCCCTCACAGCAAAAAAAAAACGCAGCAACAACAACAGCAGCACATGGGCGGTAACAGCACACATGGGCATGCTGGACATGGCTATCAGGGGGGACCTCCCACACCCTATGCCCGTCTCTGCAGGAAAGAGTGAGTTTTGGAATTTTTTGATGGTCAAGTGAAAGCATCAAAATAAGCAAAAAATAAAAAATAAATAATAACTAATAAAATAGCCTATCATATTATGATATTGATTTTTTTCAACATCAACAATGGCAAACAATTCAGTGACACTTCTACTCGCAATTTGCCGAGTAAGGGAGAGATCGGTTGCTTGCAAGTTCGGAATTGACACTCAGATTCTTCATTCCTAGTGCGAACAAGTTATTTCAGTGGCAGTGACAGCATCCAGTGCGGCTCATGACTGTTTACCGTAGGGGGTCTGCAGTGGTGTCCATCCAAAAAAAAACCATTTATGGGTATTCCATAAGTTTGGAAAAGGCCAATGCTTATTTTTTTTAGTTTAGATTGAGAAGGGTTGACAGGTTGGGAAAGCCAGAGACATAGAGCCCCGTCCTGAAGGGCTGGGGGCGACAAAACTTTTCACCTGCTGATGACAACTGCATCTAATTTAAAGTTGTTTACCTAATCCACGACGCGTTTTCTCTTCTGGGTATTGATATGCATAACGCTCTTTCCTGGGTAAAGTGCACAGCCCTCAGAAAAACTTGAATTCTTGTATTAACCCATTGGAGTACGTTGACAAGTCATACTCGTCCTTTTTGAGGGAAGAGAAAGTAGATTTAAACAAAATATTGTTTACAACTTACCAAAAAAACCGATGTGAATTGCATGGCTAGTAGAATTCTATTATGATTCCAAATCCATGTGGAAAATAACAAAACAAGGACAAATTTAAAAATCTCATTAATTTCATTTCAATTTTAAAACGTTACATGCTGAGTTTTGAAACCACAAACATTAAATGCTATTATTACAAAATTCAGAAAACATCTTTTGTAGCTTTAGCATTGAAAACAATTGGATTAATTTAAAATTAAGGGGCTACCTAGATGTTGAAGGATCAAAATTTTTCCCAAAAACAATTACAAATACCGATCAGACCGAATTATGGGTGTGCGAGTACATACGAAATGTCGAGTTTTTGAGTTCTTTTTTTTTAATACTCGAACATCAGTCGAGTTTTTGGTTGTAGGCTCGGAAGTTTTCGAGTCACGAGTTTTAAACATATGAAATCCTATGAAAACTGAAAAGAATCCTCATCCACATTAGCGCTAGGCCTACGTACAAGACCTGGGCCCTAGACTTTATTACAACCTAGGCCTACCGCCTACTACGTGTGCATTGTGACGGCATAAAGTAGGCCTGGCCCCTAGAGACTGCTGCTTTCAAAATTATTACGATAAACAACACCTGCGACTTGGATGCGGGAACCGGACTTAGGCCTAGCCTAACCTAGGCCTACACGGCGTCGAAAACAATATTTTTTTATTGGTTTTTTAGTTGCGTCTATATCACTAATATTTCAGATCAACTATCGAGAAGAAAAGAATGCGCAGGAACATTCCATTAATTCACTTTTTGAACGTATTTAAAATCGTTGTTGGCGTAGTTTGACATGTTTTTATGTCTCTTCCTTCAATCGTTCCATCTTATGCTTTGATGCCAGTGTTTTTGATGACGCGAGCGACGCTGCGCACTCCGTCGGCCATCGCTAGAACTAAGAGTCAATAAAGAAGATTAGGTAACTTCTTTATCGACTCTGCTGGAACCATTAAAGGGGCACGGAAATTAAATTTTGCTAAAAATACATTGGGAGTGCCTAGACCGCAAATTTTATCTAAATGCAGTGCGAATTTGGAGGATTTTTTGGGTTTTAAAACATCCGCAGTATTGTTATGGGGGCCGGGAACTATAGATAACATACTTTTAAAATTAAAATTTTATAAAATTTGCCCAGCTCAAAGGGCGGGAAAGGGCCTCAATCCCTGTAAAAGTCAATGTGTATTTTTTATTGTTTAAAACAAAAAATCGTTGTTTTCCAAGTGGACGCCTAAAGAAAAAAATTAAAATTTTAAATAAATACTCCTTGATCGATACCGGTATTTAAAGGAACCTGATAAAATCGAATTCAAAATGTGTACTCGCACACCCTAGCCCAAATATAGCGCGGTTTTTTTTTTCCGAAAAACAATCTAAAAAACAGCATTTTGCGTTATTTTTCCGGCCTTGCTTTTGAAATAGCTCCTGAACTAGGCCCCCCGCTAAAACCCCGGCAGGGCTGCTGCCTTCGCCCCTGCGCTTCGCCCCACCCCCCACCGTGCCACTGAACTCGGGGAACCTAGCAGTCTCGCTGTCTGATGCGCCAATTCGTCGTGATCACTTTTGACCTACTAGATTTTGAAGGGGGGGGTTGTCTATCTAGGGTGTAAGAATCTACGTAACGTAATAACGAGTGATGAAGAAGAAAGATGAATGGTCAAAGAAAAAATGAAAACGCGATGCGGGAAAAGAAAGGTTCCTTTTGCCTTACAAATCAAAAAGGGATTGCGAAGGAGCTACGACGTAAACTTAAAAACTGGTACAAACAGGCTTTTGAAAGAATAACGTAGAGCTGCACAAAAATATGGAGTTTCCAAAGTGAACTTTGATATGGAGAAAAAAACAAACCCTATACAAATGGGCAAAAACAACTCGTAAAAAAAGCGTTCCGGGGCCCCGAGAAAGGAAGATTTGAAGAACTTAAAAATGTGTTGGGCTGTTCTTTTCAAAAAAAAACGTGCTAAAGGGTTCCCGATTTCACGCAAAACAATAACTTTTAAGGCTACTGGGGTAGCAGGAAATTGGGAATTCCCCAAGAAATAAATTTAAAGCAAGTTTTGGGTGGTGCGACCTATGATAGGCGTAAAGGGCTTCTCACTGCTTCGGGCGCACTCTCTCGCGAAAACGTTTGCCGAAATGATTTAATGAAAAGTGTTGTCATTTCAGCGATATATTTGGGATTGCGCAAAAGAACAGACTTTTCCCCTGGGAAGAGGGGAAAAACGCCGTATGTTTCGAAATGCCTTCAAACAGACTGTGCACACTAAAGGTGCTAAATCTGTCATTTTTAAAATCGACGGGAAATGAAAAGGGCGCGAATCACTGTCATGCTAGCTGTCTGGGCTAGGGTGAAAGCTGCCCCGAAATTATCTGAAACCAAAACGATGCCAAAAAGATAAAATAAAAAATAAAAGTAAAATAAAGTTCAAGAGAAGGGGTGGAGGGACGAAGATTATATAGGGGATTGGCTGAAGGTTGTTTGGGGGGGCGGGACCGGGCGCTTATTAGGGTGAGGGGATGATTGCCTTGATGCCTTCAGAGGCACATCCCCACGGACCCCAAAAACAAGTGCATCAAGAACACTGATCTAGTTATCATTTTCCGGGGGGGTGACGTCCTTTTTCAGGGACTTGACGCGGTGTGAAAAAGCCCTTCAAAGACTATGGGAAAAAAGAAAACAGTGGTGGTTTTGGCAGGTGACCCTCCCCCAAAACCTTTCGGGAAAATAAAAAAGCCACCATTCCACTGCTCATGCAGGGGAAATCGTTGCATGGAACAAATTTCCTCGACACATTGTGCGTGGTTTTAAAAAAAAAGTGTATTTCAAAAGAAATGGATGGAACGAGGAATGATGTTTGTGGGAAGAGGAGGGGGGTTGAAAAGCTGTGAGGACAATTCATCTTCCTACCAGGAATGACTGTGAACTGTGGACTGTGGTTGGCATATGTGAGCTTGTTTTCTTGGCCCTACCTTTTTAAAACCCTAGCCTAGACCTAAAAATTGTTTAAAAATTTTGGTTTTAAGACCCCCGGGCTTTACAAATTAAAAAAATCACTTGCCCATGGGCAAATGGCCCAAAATTTTAGTTGCCCAGACTCAAATTCAAGGTTGACCAATAATGTTTTTTCTTTTAAAATATTACGGTTTTTTCATTTTAACAAAAACCGCGAGTCATTTAAATTACGCACCCGCTTTTATCATACTCTCGGGCATATTTTACCTTTTAAGGTTCATTAGCTAGGCCTAGGTTTCATCTTCGTTAATTGGGTGGTTAAGTAGGCAGTCAGGACGTTGAAGCTACTCACTAGGCCTACAGTTAAAAAATTTCCCTATACCTTAAAAGAATGGTTCAATATTACGCAATATTTAAAGTGCAAAAATGGTTGGAATTTTTACGAAAAGGAAGGGAAAACAAGTTTCGGGATCTCCATTTTTCTGACGCAGTGAATTATGGGTAAAGTCGAAAGTCAATATCGATTGAAAAGGATTGTAGTGGTGGTGGTCCGCCTGGGCAAGTGCTTGGAACTACCGAGGTCTATCGCCTGTCGATAAAATAGGTTTCACTTAGTGAAATTTAGCGATTTGAGTTTTTTAACCGAATTTTGTTTGGTTGCCCGTACGGGGGAATAACTATAAAAATAGTTGCCCGGGGGCCTGGGGTTAGTGCCCCGGGCAACTCGGGGATAGGGGGTTTTCGAGCCCAGAGACTGAAACTTTAAAGGTAGGTTTCATTCATTCTTTGTAAAAAAAAAGTTTCATGTACATTTTTAATTTTTTTAAATTTTTTCTTTTTTTTTTTGAAATGTTCTGAAAAAAAGGGGGGGTCGTGTTTTTTAAATTTGAGATCGTGCTATATTCGGTCCAAAGGTAGTTTTTAAAAAAAAAAAAAAGGGCCCAAAATTCCAAAAAAAATAAAATTTCTTTTTTTAGCCTACCTACCATAAGAAAATTTAAAAAAAAAAAATTTGGGCATACTCAAAAAGCCCCCGGGGGCCCATCACTAGATACCCTTGCTCGCCACATTGCCACTGAAAGTAATGAATCGTGGGTGCATCGAGAGTTGCGGAAACTGGGTTAGGCAGGGTTGCCGTTTTTCGGGGTTTTTTTGTTTTTTAAAGGATTTTGATTAATTTTTGTTTAAAAAAAAAGTTTCACTCCGTTTCCAGCTAGGGCTGGGCAAAAAATTGATATTTCGATGCAATATAGAAATTCACACAAACAATGCTAAATTTTGTAATTTTGGTGGAGGTGCCGGGTAGATAGTCGAAATTAAATTAATCCTGGCTGGTACTTGGTGGACATGCCGGGTCATAAAACGCGATTGTGAGATATATCATAAAAATCGTTACCTAAATGCATTTAGGTAAAGTGATACCTTATCAACGCTATTTGGCCTCAAATAAAAAATAGGCCTAGGCCTACTCTTTTTTTTTATATTTTAATTTTTTTTAACTAGGCAGCTTTGCCAACGCTTATTTAGTCGGGTTGATGGATGAGCTTTGCTCGCTATGCTTATCCAATTATGTGCTTCATTGCTAGGACGGTTCCAAAGTCACCGTTGACACATTCCTAAGCCAAGGACCGTGACCATAATTGTTAGCCTTATTTTTGATGCTGCTTGATATTAATGGTATAATAATTCTATGCCATCAGTTTGTTACCCATATTAGAAGTAGGCCTACCTTGATCCCTTACCTACAAAAGTTGTACTATCTTGAATGTGTTCTGGTGTGTTTCTCTTAGATCTACCCCTCAGATCAGCCAATGGTGTTCAACCCTCAGAACCCCAACGCTCCTCCTATTTATCCCTGTGGCACGTGCCATAAGGAAGTGCACGACAATGATCAAGCTATCCTCTGCGAGTCTGGCTGCAACTTCTGGTTTCACCGGTAAGTACACTTGTTGATATCGTTAATATACTAACTAGGGCTGTGCGAGCCTAGAATTTTTAAGCCGAGCCGAGTATTAATAAAAAAGCTTGAATTTCGAGCCGAGCCGAGCTCGAATTTTAAATTAAAAAAAAAAATGGTTAGGCTACATGTATTCTAGGGATGTCATCGGGTACCCGGTTCTAGAAATTACCCGGGGACGATTATAAGATCAGGGTATTTTTCGCGACCGTTTTTAGGCTAATTCACGGGTTGATTATTTTACGCGCTACGTCGATGCGATCTTGCCCGCCGAGCCTGCCCGCTGCCTGCAGAGTCGATAAAGAAGACCCGGGAAACTTCTTTGTCGACTCTGCTAAAGAGTAACTCGAGTTGACAACAGAGCGCGTTGTAAGCCAACACGTGACACCTGCGCGAACTGCGTGCGCGTTCGGTCGATCGATCCAACCAACTCAACTAACAGCTGACGAAGAACAAAGATGGTCGGTGTGGAACTAGTTGGAAGAAGAATTATTGCGATGTGATCATGTTTCTACCATCACGACGCATTGGATTGTTATTCCATGGCTTATCTCCTTTCTTTCCTAGGCTTATTTTGCGATGAAAGCTTCAGCGCGGGCGATAGTGTGATAGGTTTTCCCACATGAGAGAGAGAGAGAGACACGTTTGCATTCTAGGCCTAGGCCTATCGCATTCTACTGCGTCGACCGTCGAGTCGACTGTTGATCGCTGGCTCGGGCTGCCGCATTCTTCCGCGAAAGTCTTTGTTGACAAGACTGTCTGTAGAGTGTTGATGAAAATTAGCACGTGTACTGCGTGTTTTTGTAGGCTCGGCTCAAATAAATTGAGCATAAAGCCAAGCTCGGCTGGGCTCGAATAAATCGAGCCTAAAATCAAGCTCGGCTCGGCGCGAGCTCAAAACTGAAGCTCGAGAAATCGAGTACTCGCACAGCCCTAATACTAACGTTTTCTGGAAGTTTTATATTTTGTTGTTAATGGTAGGCATACTCGGGTGAAAAAGGGTTGAATGTGCATTACCAATATGCAAAATACAACCTGAAATCGATAAAACAATTTCTATTTAACACGTTCAATGCGGAGCATCACCCAACGTGGCTCGCTGCAAATACCTACTACCTACTACCAAAACTAGAAAGAGAAACAACTATTTGCCTGGAAGCAATTTTTTTTTGCTATTTTCAGGTCTACTGCAAGTGTGCTGTGAATGGTAAAACTTTTGTCTTGTACCTAAACTCTAAGCTAGTATACCAACCAATGCGCTTTGCCCCCCCCCCCCCCAACCTCCTGCAAAGGAAGCTGGTAAACCTCGTAATACAAGTATGTGCGTCAGCAGAAAAACCCTTTTTGGCCTAGACACTCTCGCGCATGTGCAGAGAGTGTATGAAAATAGCAAAAAAAAAGTCGCTTGCAGACACCCCCGGGGTGAAAATAGACACTCTTAAAACATTGTAGGCCTACAGGACACATGGTAGCATAGCATAGCAGCGAACCTAGTGAGACAATACCAAATTGCACTTGATTAGAATCAAATAATGAATTGGAGATGAGATGAGGGTCATTTCATTTGTACTAGAGACTTAGTTCTTTATCTATGGCATGGTAGGCCCTAGTATTAATTTTAAATATTAATTGAGGGGCGTCCTCGTCATGCAAGAAGGGGATAATCACCATTATCCTCTTCTTGCATATTGCCACATTTTAAGGTTCGTCGATCTAGTTGTAAGCTTTATCCCCCCCAAATACAAAAATTTGTAAAAAAAAAACGGCAGCCAAGCTCTCCTTCAAAAGTCTTTGGCTGTGAATGTTGTGAGATATAGAATTTGAGCCAATCTTTTCATTCTTCCTCCCTAGTTTCGCATTGAAAAGAAGTAAGGTCATTTCGCCTGTTGACGAGCGCCAAGCCAACCATTTCCGTGGTAAAAAAAGTAAAAATGTTAAACTCAAAAGCATAAAAAAATTACTTGGCCATTGAATTTGGTTCATTATGAGAACTTAAAAAAGTCAATGGCCAAGTAATTTTTTTTAGATGCAATATTTGCCGTAGGGTATGCCCGATCAGAAAAATTTGAAACAACATTTTTTGGTGCTCTATAGTAGGTACCAGGTTTCAATTTCATTTTTTTTTTTTTACATAGTTGCATATTTTAGAAAATGGAAAAACAGAGTGGAACAGCCTTAAATATCAAACCATCATAATAGGTAAAATAGTGATAAGTCTGGACTGGCACCTCCACCATTCATTATTTATTTTATAAATTTGCACCTGTAAACCGAGAACCATTTTTTGACATGTCAAATAATATGTGACCACACACCATAACAAATTAGCAAAACAAACTTTTCCTGAGCTTAACTTTTTTCCAAACTCATACCGAACTCGAACTTAAAAAAAGTTCGAGTTCGAATTTCAAACGTCTGGCTGGCTAGTGGCTAGTAACAGATAACTGCTGTTACTCAAATGTTTGAAGGCTGAAGGTTATCATGTCACGTGTCCCTCCCCACCCTGGTTCTCATCCATTGTACTCATACGGTGGCTCGTGGCTGCACGCCAGCTCGTTGGTTGTTCACGGAAAAGTAAGCAAGCCAGGTCGTGGTTTGGCGCTTTCATCGTATAGGCCTCGCCTACTCCTGAGGCCTCGCACCATTATGGAAATGATTTGTATCTATAAAAATGACATGTTGGACTGCAGTGGCATACGGAGAATTTTTTCAGTGAGTCAACTATTAAGATCCATATGATTTGATGCTCCCCCCCCCCCCCCCCCCCTTTTTTGGACAGCTCAGGGGCCCAAAGTTACTGTCAGATTTTTTGAGGATGGTCTTTATATGAAGTAGCATGAAACTTTTGTTATTGATTCCACCCAAGGAAACCAGGGTGTGATTTTTTATTTTTTATAAAAAATAAAAAAATCAATGTTTTTATTGGATTTAAATTGGATTTATTTGATTTAAATCAACTTTTCGATTTCAATCAAGAGACATATATTTTTCGTTTAAATCAGATTTTTTATTGATTTAAGGCTATTGTAGATCCCCGCCGCCACTTGTTTTAGCGCTAGCGTTCCCCCCTAGCCCGCGAAGTGCTCCGTTCCCGGTAAATTTGGGCCTCTAAAAGTTCACCGTTTTCCGACAGACTGCAAAACCTAAAACATCGCTGCGCGTATTTTCAATGTCTAAATGGTTCGTCTCGTCGCTGCATCTGTGAGTCAAGGTCAGGCCGGCCGGCCGGTGCGGAGGCCGTGGACGCGGGGGAGGCAGAGATTACACACTCGCTCTCTTAGACAAGATTCTACTGATCAAAACTTTTGATCATCTTTGTCTTTCAACCAAAGATGAGTTTAAATTGCATTTGGCAGATTTTTTTAAACTTTGACCAAATTGATACATACATATGATATTGATTACAATTGATTAATAATCGTTTGTGTCATGCACAGAATAATGCTGTTTGTTTTTGAAGCTGTGAAGCTATGTTCGCGTTTGAATGCCAGTCGACAGTATAGAAAATAGTATTTGAGAAACCACAAAAACATCAGAGATGTATAAAAACTTACAACTTACAACCTTTTACCTTGGGAGTTGGGAACTTTTTGGAGAAAGATGTACACACATTTGACAACTGATTAAAAACCCCAAATTTATCGATTATTTATTATGATTACTTTTAGTTTGCGGCTATTTTATTGAAATTGTGCTATTCAAATCGTTTACTGATGATAAGTGTCTTGTTGTAGTCATCATCGTGACGATTACAACTACTATATTTACAAATCCCACAAATAATTATACAAGAATACTATATATTTACGTCCCCTATCATATCATATGATATCTACCCTTATCTATCTATCAAATCAATAATATCATATTAATCATAATATTCATCTTATAAATACATCCATCATTTCATTATCATGTCTAGTAGGCCTATTTGATTTGGCCGGATGTCCCCAAACCGGGGGCATATTATTATATTCCTAGGCATTATACACTGTTTTCCACTGTACGAAGCTTATATTCTTGTATCAAATATTCAATTCAACCTATTTTTGAAAAGTGAAGAATCGGATCTATGCACACTCTACAAGAACAAAGTTATTAGCCTGAATAATAACATCCGCAAATATTACATTGCGTATCATGCTGCCAATTCAATGCCATTGGTGCCATCTTCATCACGTATATCAATTAAAACAAAACATTGGAATTAGTAATTAATCATTTATTTTCGCGTGGCTAAAATTACCACAGTTAATGTTGTCATTCTTAAAATCAAGAAGACTTTGGTTTGATCCATCTAGAACGGGACGAGTCTTTGAGTGTTTTAAATCCACACACAAAAAATGTGACAGCAGGGTCTAGTTGAATATAGATAGCAGCAAGACTTGCCCTTTGCCTTGAGTGACTTACATGGTGCACATGTAATGTTGTAGTCTCCGTATTCTTCTCCAATCTTCACTTGATGTTCGTCCCATTCATCGTGAACGAAGAGAAAAACAAAACGTGCCAGGCGAGTGTTCTGCCGGTTCGTTGTAACAAGGGTTGTAATGACTTGTGCCTGTAAGAGTTGCGTGAAACAAAGCATCCGGATGAAGACGGAACTGTTGAAATTAGAGACTAGTCTACTTTGCCGCATTTTTAAGAAAAAAAGATCGTTTAATTATCACGAATAATCGGTGAACGTGTACACGCCTCGTCCATGACGTGTACACGTTTACACGTACCATCTCTACGTTATACGCACGAAGTTACCCCATAAAATTACAAAATAGATTCTCTCAGTAGTACCTAGGCATGGGACATTTAACTGCAATGCTACAATTTATTGACACTATAAAAATCTTTACAAAGACTACAATGAAACTAAACTTGGCCGCTTCGCGAACGCTTGTTTTAGTCGCGTTGATGGATGAACTTTTTGTAAGTGTTTAGTTTTTCGTGGGGTCTCTTTACTTTTCGTAGTCCCGTCACAAAATCATTTTTGTTAAATTAGAATATTTCTTTATAAAGTAGTAAAGTATATTAATTGTTATGGTAATACAATTTAAAAGAATGTAAAAAAATTTTGGAGGGCCCCCAAAATTTGCTTTATGCATATACGCAGGTGATTGTTTTCAAGTTTCTATAGTTACTTGTTAATTATTATGCACCTCAAAAACGTATATTAAAACCTTCATTTCTATGGATTCTGGCAAACTTTTTCAATTTTTTCTTTGAAAAGGTACTACATCACCACTACCTTAATGTCTATGTAAAATATGAACGTTGTAGCCCAAACCGTTTGGTCAGAATTGGCCCAAATATCACGAAAATATCGCATTAAAAATCGAAAAAAATCATAAAAGTACGATATTCATGAGAAATATTTATTCGATTGTATCCAAAAACGTGGCATGTCTAAGTTCAGAGATTTCGAAGGTCCCCTCCAATTTTCATCAAGATCGCAAATGCCGTTTGCCCGGTAGAGCGCGAACAAAGAGACAAAAAAACTAATAAAAAAACTAAAACAAAACACCCGAGCTATTTTTCTTGGGTTACGTAAGAGAAAAAAAAACAGGTGAAATTGAAGTCATTGCTTAATTCGTTCATCCATAGGATACATTCAATTTAAAGAACCAAAATATCAATGTTATCGATCAATATTCAACATTGGCAAGTATTTTATTGTTGGTATTAGTTTTTTTAAAGTTTTGTTTCGATTAATAAAATACGTTGATTTCAAATTCTTCCTTCGCACGTGACTGACGTGAGTGAATCACTGCCTGGCAATGTGGCCATACGCGACGGTGACAAGTCATTCGTCGTCGTCCCCCGGCCCCCTCTAATCAAGTCTCGCGAGACATCTCTTCAAACCCTACGCTGGTTGTAAATAAAGATCTAGGAAATATGGGACTGTGTTATATGAATGGGAGCTAGATACGGCAAGGTCGTCTGCGTGCTTGAGACGCGTGATTGTGTTTATGAAGTCGTTCGGTTTCAAAATTCAAATCATACCAATTTGAACATATTTCTCACTCTGTACTTTCAGCTCTATTGAGTGTTTTTCTTTCCTTTTGTGTCTTTCGGTTTATCCAGCTTGAGTTGTCTCTTTGGTTGTTGTCTAGTTGTTGCCACGCGTTGTTGTTTTTCTTCTGCCTGCTTTCTTTTCTTTTCTAAAGCTAGTTGTTTATGTTGTTCTTGGTCAACACGCGCCTGTAGTATTGCTGGCGGTTCTCTCACTTGAAGCCCTCTAGGAACTCTCGGATCTACAAGTTCGGGTAGAATGCATTGTAGATAGAAATCTTTCAGTTTAGGGAGCATGACAGTCGTCCACAATACGTCATCTGGGTAAATTCGCTCTACGAAGTATGCATTACAACCATACACAATGAAGTCGCAATATGACTTTAGCGATTGCCAGTTGACCTTGTACCTAGAAAAATAATCAAGACAAATTAGCTACACTATATAAATGATTTAAATGTATATTAGGTGTTTGTGCATCACCAAAATGAAATAATTGTACTAGTGTGCATACGTGCGTACATGCGCATGTTCATGTGTCTGTGTTGCACTAGTTATCTTTTAGTGTTACATGACATTGATTTTTTTTTAAATTACACCAGTGGCGGATTCCAGGGGGAGGTAAACGCGATCCCCCCTTCGATCTTAAAAGGGGTTTAATTTAATTCTATAATGTTATATCACAATACTGCTACGCGATAACATACACATCTGTATGGTTTTGTTTATTTGGATTTGGGGAGTATAAACACAAAAAATAATAATAATAATAATAATAATAATAATAATAAATAATAAAAATAAAAATAATAATAATAATAATAATAACCCAACATTGTTGGGGTTACAAGCTAGTCACGCTCGAGATAGTTGCTGGTTAAATTTCTATTGCCCCTGAAATACAAGCATTCCATCTCAAATTTTGACTGCATCTTGATCTACTACTGAAGTACTACAAGTGACATTGAAAGGGAAATATTAGTTTTTTATTTTATACCATTTTTTGTAGTTATATATGATTGAAGACCTAGGCTATAATTGCATTGAAACAGTTGAATTTTGTTAATTTTTGACATTTAGTGGTAGGCATATATTCATTTAAAAGGCATTATTTGTAACTTCAGCAAGGTAAAATATCTAAAATAGTATAATATTTTTGCATTTTACGTAAGCAACCGTTAATTATTTTGCAGAAACGAGAAGTTGAAGTCTTCTAAATTTCCAACGAAAAGATTTTTCAAAAAGAAAGGCAAGGAGGGTTTGAAAGCGAAGACCTCATCACCGCCCTGAAATTGATGAATCATTGAGAAAAGTGTTTTCATTCTTTTTAAGTGCATTGACTTATAAAAAATAACAAATAATAGGTGACTTTGACAGATAGTAATAATTTATCTAGAACAAGGAAATAGGGAATAACAGACGATGGATGTTTCTGTAATGGAATCATTACAGAAACCCCCAAAGCTGGAAAAAAGAGACAGCCATCAATGGCAGAAGATATGACTTTTGTGATGCTTTTAAGAAATATTGGGTTTTAAAAGTTTAGAAGC
>JAMZAV010006602.1:0-33231 GCA_024449915.1 Sweltsa coloradensis
AGTGTTAACCATTACATAGCCTAAGCCATGTGCCTTGAGGTGAGGTTTGTTGGTCTTGTGGTTAGAGGCTCTGCTTCCAGTCCAGGAGGTTGATTCCTTCTTTAGGAAAAAGTTATTTATCTTCTGTTGTGGACTCATGTCCATCAGTTCTCGGCTTAGGAATGAGTAATTGGGGACTTTGGAGCCGTCCTACACAATAAGTTTTAAGGCGCTGTCCGCGGGTGGAACCGTGTCCAACTTAATTGATCGGTGTTCTCTACTTAAATATGCCGGTCTCTAGTTGGTCGTTGTTCGCTCGTCGATGGTGTCGGTGCCTACAGGGTTTTTAAATTCATTGTCCCCCACTGAAAATCAATTCTGTTACTTTGTGGATAGACTTAATGATTTCATCGCCATCTGTTTAAAATTATATAAGTCATGTAAGCTTTCTTTCTCTAGGGCATGTTAATTTTTCTCCATTTTCATGTGCCATTAAAATATTTCTTTGAGTCCTGGCTCTACAGCAACTGAATTAGCCAAGACTCAAGATTTGAGCCCCGAACTCCCGGCCCTGAACATCGGAGATCAGGCTGACACCTCTGAGGCCCAGGACGCTTACCTAATATCCTTATAAGAACAGGGTTACAGCCGGGTTAGTCTTAACTCTGGCGCTAGTGTCTAGCCCCTATTGAAAATGCCACTTAACACTAGCCCGAGCCTTCTAAACTCGAGCTACGGTAACCCTGGTCGGAGGCGGGGCTACAGTCGGGTAGTGAGGCATGGCTACATGGATTATTGTGTAGTATTCGTTTAGGTGGCCGTATATTGTTGTTTTTGTAATGATTAAAAATGGCTGGCTATATTTTGGCGGTAGGTGCAGAGTTTGATGACGACAATGTCAAAAATTATACACGGATAGTGGATCTTAGTGATTTTGAGTTGTATACGCGAACAAGACTAAATCGTAATTGTTTTAATTATGTTTTAAATCTTTTGGACGTGGAGCTGGTACGCGAAAATAACCGAAATCATGCAGTACCAGCTGACACACAGCTATTGGCAGGTTTGAGTTTTCTAGCTAGTGGTAATTTTCAATGGGGAATAGCTGCTATGGCTGGTATTTCCCAAACAGCCACCAGTGAAATAATTCGCCAAGTTGTTCTTGGATTGAATCGGATAGCTGTGGACCACATCAAGTTTCCCACGACCATCGCCGAGATGAACACGACCAAAGAAGACCTGTACCGTTATGGCGGGGTGCGCAATGTCCTTGGAATAATCGACTGCACACACGTAGCTTTCCAACCTTTGAGGGACGAGGAAGCTGCCTACGTGGATAGGCGTGGTCGCCACACTATAAATGTGCAATTAGTTTGCGATGCAAAACTTAAAATTACAGATGCTGTTGCTAGATGGCCAGGTAGTGTCCACGACAGCTTCATTTGGAATCACAGCGAGCTAAGGAACACACTGATGCAGACAGATGGTTGGCTGTTAGGGGATGTTGGTTACCCTTTGGAACCGTGGCTTCTGACAAGGTTCCAGCGACCTATAACAGATGCGCAGACGATTTTTAACGCAAGTGTAGGCAAAACAAGGAATTTGATTGAAATCGTGAATGGTCTCCTCAAGAGTCGTTGGAGGGTCCTAGCTAAATCTGGTGGAGAGATGCTGTACAGTGCAGCTCGTGTCTGCGATATCACTGTTGCCTGCTGCGTTATGCACAACATATGTGTTGACCAAAATGTAGAACTAGGAAATTTTGACCTAGTTCTTCCAGATGACTACAATCGTCCACCAGCAGCAGTTAATGTTGGTGTCGGAGGAAGGGATCTACGAGCACGAGCTGTAGCCATCCGCCAGCGGCTAGTTGACAATGACTTTGCTCAGTAGGTTTTACCTTTTCCTTGATGGAGACCTCTACGCCTCCTCAGCGCAACACAATTTAATTAGAAGGTAGCTCTGTCTACCGTCTCATCAGTATCCAATAAAAAATTAAATAATATATAACATAATGTAAGATAAGAAAATAAAGTAGATGAATTACATACTTTTTGGTCATTATTATTGCAATAGTTTGACATGACTTTGTCAAGAACAGTTACTGTAGGGCCTACCTAAACTGATATTTAGGCAAACAAGTGGTTGAAAATTACAACGCATATTGAGGTTGACCTAGACTTCAGAAAAAATTATAAATTATGAAAAAACGATCTCTTACATAGGCTATTTATACCTAAACACCATATTGTTCAGATCTATTTTTATAATAACTTAATCATAGAAGAGGATCGATTATTGCTCTTCTGGCGGTGTTCTTCTGTGTTTGTAACGTGGTAGATAGCTTTGATTAAGTTCTTTAATGTTTGGTTCATGTCCTTTATCGCCTTTGTTTGGTCTTCCAATGCTTGCGCTTGTCTGACGCCGACATCAAGCAGGTCCCTCTGGAATGTCGAACCTCGACGGCGGCGACGCAATGGTGAAAGGGGGGCTGCAGAACGAGTAGGGGTTGGTCTGGATGAAGTTGGAGAAAGAGTAGTTGATGTTGGGAGGCGAGAAGGACGAACGGTTTTAGTTGGAGTTGCAGGTGTTTGAGTGTTAGAAGAGTTTGCAGTTGGAAAGTCCAAGGCCATTGGTATGATGGCTGATGAAGACGGTAAGTAGTTTGTGAGCGGAAAAATATAAGGCTCGGCTATTGCGACGGCTTCAGTTATTGACGACAATTCACATGATGATGGTACAGTTATGAGTACAGGAGATGTTGAAGGAGAAGAAGACGACGAAAGAGGTGGGGAGGAGACGACTTGGGAGATTTGAGAAGGTTCTTGCCTGTGTTTGTCTTTCTTCTGCTGCTGTGCCTTAGAATCGGCATGAATATCTCGACCCCCTTTAATACCTTTATAAGTTTCCTCCTTTAGGAAACTTATAACAATTTCTTCAAGAGGTGTTAAGGGCCTAGCTTTTTCCTTCCCTCCACCAATCGCCTTTCCCACCCCTCCACCAGTAGCTTGCATTTCAAGTAGCAAAGCTGCCTTTGCTGCCCGTGCACCACTTTTAAGCTTTTTCCATTTTTCTATAACCTGTAATAAAAACCCCATCATTAATTGTAGTTCCTATGTATAACTGTAGCCTTCTACGCCAATTGATGTGTCTATTGAATGGAATAGCTACTGGTAGCAAGCTATATTGGTTTAACTTCTAAAGTCTTATAATATGTAAACTATATAAGACCTACTACCCTTAACGGTTGTTTTTTAAATTAATTAATAAATTCTCACTATGTCTTACCTGTTCACGAGTGCGAGGAACTCGGCCGACTGCATTGCAAGCTTGGGTCACTTGATCCCAAGCCCTTGCCTTATGCTCTTTGGTAAGGCTGGGAGAAAAGCCTCCATTCAAAATGTGCCACATTTTCTTTACTCCTGTAGCAATCGCTTCGACCTCTCCTTCAGTAAAGTCTGCATTTCTGGCTCTCTTATTTCCCTCCATTACTCTTTTTAAATATGATAAGTACGAGCAGCAAAAATACCAAACCAAACACGCAGCTATGTTTGTTTACCTTTTCAAGTCGATTCATTTGTTTCATTGTTCAAGAGTGATGATGTTTTCGTCATTTTTAACCAATCCCATTGCATGTAACATATTTTGCTAGTGTTTTTTCATTTATTGCGTTGGCTGTTTTACGTAGCTAGGTCGGCGGCACGATACGGCACGGCTACACTAGCCCGAGCTTAGCCAAGGGATATTAGATAGGGGCTACGAAATCGTGCTAAGGTCGGGCTACGGTAGCGCGGAGCTAGCGCCACTAACCCGATTTCTTATTGGCGATATTAGGTAAGCGTCAAGAACACAAAGGGGGCCAGCATTGATGGTGAAGAGTAGAAAAAGTGAAAAAGACTAAATCACAAGCTTCCTGTTCTATGATACGTTTCCGCTGTGTCCAGAAATTTTCTAAAACAATAGGGAACCTAAGTTTTGAAGGCGGGAAGGAAATTGGTTCTCTCTGGTCTCAGCGCCCATAAGAATTAGCATGGTACAAAAATGTAACTCGCCGTATCTTTTGACTCGCGCAAAAGAAATCTAAACCAATAACATCACAAGATGCGTAATTTTGTAAAGAAGATGATGCCATTCTACATTGCTCGATGACGCTTCCTAAATTCAAACTATTATGAGTTAAATGGACCCATGTTTCCGCGCTTTCGCAAATGTACTCTGACTGAGCGGCAACCTAAGCGAGGCGCAGCCACGTTGTATGCAGCTGTGGCATCCTCGCATACCACGCGCCTGTCCATGGTTGCTAAATGTACTTTGCATTCATGATTTTGTTGGCACATTAAAGGATATTTAATTCGTAATGTATAATCTTGTACAACCCAGTGACCTCACAGTAGCCACAAAGCAAGTCGGATACCAAATGTTATGCTGATGCCAGTGACAAAATGTTTTTAAGTGCTTTTTTATGAGCAGCTTGGAAGGTTTGGCAACAGTGTAAATGTAGAGTTCACTTCAACTAAAAACAAATGTCATTAATATTTGTGACACAGCAGAGTTATGTATTTCCACGCAAAGAGGAAAGATTATAGTTTCTTACAGTATGAATATAATTCCGGTCCGTGGTCGGGTTCTCGCGCTATCGCTTACGAAACATTTAGCACGGGTAATTTGCCTAAACCACGCTGACCGGAGAGAACCGGACAACGCCCACTTAGGTTCCCTATTTGAGACAGGACAAATCAACGAACCTTTCAAGTCTGGTTGTCTGAGCGCGGAACTTGGTTGGTTTTGGTTTATTTAAATTAAGGACGCGTCAACCATTAGGTCATAATGCACCATTCAAACCTAGGGGGGGGGGGGGCATGCCTAGGGGGATGTGGGGAGGATGGCCCATGCTAATCAGAACCAGCCACGGGTAGGGGAGGAAGGCGAGGTTCGCTCATCGCCCAAGTGGATGTGGGGAGGATGGTCCATGCTGGTCACAACCAGCCACGGGTAGGGGAGGAAGGCGAGGTTCGCTCGTCGCCCAAGGGGATGTGGGGAGGATGGCCCATGCTGGTCAGAACCAGCCACGGGTAAGGGGGAGGAAGGCGAGGTTCGCTCATCGCCCAAGGGGATGTGGGGAGGATGGCCTATGCTGGTCAGAACCAGCCACGGGTAGGGGAGGGAGGCGAGGTTCGCTCATCGCCCAAGGGGATGTGGGGAGGATGGTCCATGCTGGTCAGAACCAGCCACGGGTAGGGGAGGAAGGCGAGGTTCGCTCATCGCCCAAGGGGATGTGGGGAGGATGGTCCATGCTGGTCAGAACCAGCCACGGGTAGGGGGAGACCACTCTAGCCAGGGGATGTGGGGAGGATGGTCCATGCTAGTCAGAACCAGCCACGGGTAGGGGAGGAAGGCGAGGTTCGTTCATCGCCCAAGGGTATGTGGGGAGGATGGTCCATGCTGGTCAGAACCAGCCACGGGTAGGGGAGGAAGGCGAGGTTCGCTCATCGCCCAAGGGGATGTGGGGAGGGTGGTCCATGCTGGTCAGAACCAGCCACGGGTAGGGGAGGAAGGCGAGGTTCGCTCATCGCCCAAGGGTATGTGGGGAGGATGGCCCATGCTGGTCAGAACCAGCCACGGGTAGGGGGAGACCACTCTAGCCAAGGGGATGTGGGGAGGATGGTCCATGCTGGTCAGAACCAGCCACGGGTAGGGGAGACCACTCTAGCCAAGGGGATGTGGGGAGGATGGTCCATGCTGGTCAGAAAGGTTCGCTCATCGCGGTTATCGTCTTCGGTCCTTTGGGAGATCGTCATGGGTATGGGGTGGGGTCCCCGACGACTATTGCCAGAGCTCGCCTCGAGTGTCAGGGAATAATCTTCTTATTGCCAGCACTTTGTTTGCGTAAAGGATTTTATATCTTCCCATTCATTTATGATTAACAGAGCCATGCTCTGGGCCAAATTCTCCCCGGGGATTGGTAGGACATGCATGTGATGGAAGAACCAGCATTCGATGGCAGGGAGAGTGAGATTAAAAAGATCAAACGTCCAAACGAATAGAACTTTCATAGGTATTGGAGCGTTGACATCCATGTGTTGCAACAGAAAAGTAAAACACTTTCAAAGTATCCAAGTCTGGCTTGCTGAATATTGTCGGCAGATGAAAAGCCAACCATCCCAGACAATAAACCGATGACCAAATCCAAGATTCCTTCTTATCTGAAAGAACAGCTCTTAATACAAACAGACCCCAAACCCGAGAGGACTTCTAAGTTCGTTTTCAACACTTACTGTGATTAATCTTCTTTCCGAATTACAAAATGAAATGTAATTTAGTCTAGAGAAATCAAACACGACTTTGTAGGTGTAAAATCCAATCAAGACAGACAAAAATTGGCGTCTGTTCTTAACAATGCCTTATCCACAGCCCTGTAAATATAAATCATTATTTTCCTACGCGGCTGCGGCGAAGTGCACATTTGTGGTGCCCCGCCTAAGAAAATAGTGCGTAATAGTTTTATTTTTATTAATTATAATTGATTACAACTTTTTAATATATTACCATAGTCGGAATTGTACAATTAATTTTTAAATTCCTGAGTGTTTATTTAAAGAGTATATCTTCTTCCATTACTGTTTATATTCCCCCCAATCCGGCTCCATGTGGCCCTGGTCTTGGCGCCGGAGCAAAGAGCTCAGATAAAAGAACCTCCGTGCCTAACATTATTATTGTTCTACGGTGTTTGGTACTAACTAAGTCGTTAAAGAAGTTTCAACGGGGAAACTTCTTTATCGACTCTGTTACTAGGCGCGCGTCGTGAACGGTATTTACAATCGCGTTGGAGGATGAGTGTGTTTATAAATATACACAGCTCTCTTTCCCTGTGCTTTTACCTTGGGTTGCTATGCCATTATTATTTGGAGACTAGTAGCAAATGGTGTCAATCAGTTAACATAAAATACTTTTGTTCTATTTTTGAAATAAATGAATGATGTGATTTTTTGTTTATTTGGATTAAGGACGCATCAACCGTAAGGTCATAATGCACCACTCTAGCCTAAGGGGGGTGGGGAGAAGGGGCCCATACTGGTCAGAACCAGCCACGGGTAAGAGGAGAAAGGTGGGGTTTCTCACGTCGCGGTCGTCATCGCCTTAGTCATCGTTATTGTCATCGTTCGTTGTCTCACTGTCATCGTCGTCGGGGCGGTCGTCAAGGGAAAGTGAACGTGTACCCGACACGAATGCCAGAGCTCGCCTCTAGTTTCGGGGAGTAATATACTCCGCTCTTACTAGCTGATGTTCGTGAGGTGGTTTTCTTCTCTTGAATCGCCTTGAACGGTTAGCAGAGCCACCTGCTCTGGTTCAATTCTACCCCGGGCACAAACGGGGGAGATCACATACCAAAATCAGAACAGTTGGTATCATTGCAATTAGAAAAACATATTAACCCTCAAACAACCCTCTGAAATCTGAGTTAAGTGTTGGAGGTCTAATTATTCCCTAAATCGTATTTTAAAACTTGGTTCCCATGGTAGCTAATGTTAGCTTTATATGTTTAGGTAATTTTCAATAGAAAATATTTGAATCATTTCAGCCAAGACTAGCAAGTAATAACAAACTGTGTTTTTATTATTAACTTATTTAACATCTATCCGATTCAGTTAAAACACTAATTTACCAACGATGATGACTTAATAATTCAGGTTTCATTAATGCAGTCACAATCAAGAACTAACGCTGACTCTTAAGCGACGACGCCGCATAGGTTATTTGGCGCCACCAGTGATAATGATAATAAGTTATTCGAGTTTCTTAAGTATTAATGAATATAAAGTTTTAATAATAAATAAGATAACATAAAATTACCATAGAGATGACAACCGAAAAGAGATTGACGTGGAATGAATTACGAAGTATGTTTGATGTGAATTAAATTTGTTTAAACAAATTACTTCGGATGAGAAATTGAGTGTGTTTGTCGCCGGGAGTTCATCATATGATTGGTAGTTTAGGTTTATTTGGATCAAGGGCGCGTCAACTGTTATGTCAAAATGCGCCACTCTAGCCTAGGAGATGTGGGGAGGGAAGACCATGCTGGTCAGAACCAGCCACAGGTAGGGTAAGAGAGGGGGGTCTCACGTCGTGATCGCAATCGTCTTCGGCATTGTCAACTCGTCATTATATCTCCTATGCGCATATTTTATCAGTCCGTCCGTTTGTGTTGGCGCCAAGACTCCCAATGAAAACCGAACATGACCTCAGAATGACTCGCGGTTCTTTGTTCGCGATTTCACCAACAAACCTACGCATGAGCACCAAAGTGTCACGACGACGTGGGAAACCAGGGCGCTTCAACCGGTTTAGGTCATATTGCGCCGCCTGTGATATTAAAAGTTAATGAAATGAGTTTCTGTTGTGTTTTATGATTATATTGTTTTCTATTTTAAAGAAAAATAAACCCATAGCAACCGCCTGGAATAGTAGTTCAATTGATTTCCTTGTGAACGCGAAATAGAGTTTTTATACATGTATCCCCTTTAAATTGTAACTATATTGATGTTAGTTAAATGTTCCTAAAGCGTTGCTGAAGCTGTGGTAATGAAAGTGAGTATAAACCTTCTCAAGTTATTTTGATTCGTTAGTTTAAAGATTTTGTATCTGATTTTTGGGTGTAAACAGTTGACAGTCCAACTCAAGATTCAACTTCTTTGGTCGAAGATAGAACCACCCGCCATGTTATTCGTGTATCAAAGTGGCGCGACTGCAATGTAGTTAGATTTAAGCAAATACATTCAAGTGAAATTGATAAAGAAAATATGACCAGCTCTGGATACCTTGCATGGAAGAAGATGGCAGTTAGTTCGGTGTTGATTTATAATCAAAATCCGTGTGGATCTCCTGCCTCAGCCGAGAGCACTGGCTCAGGACCTGCGTCTCCCGATTACCCTCATTGGATGAATCACATCTGCAAATATCTCATCCAAGAGTGTTTTCATTGTAGCCGGGTAACCATTAGCGATACCCTACCCTACACCTAACTTAACCTGTACCTACCTAGAAGTAACACTGATATACCCGGTGAACGACGACGTGAGAAACTAGAGCGCTTCATTCGGTTAGGTCATATTGCTCCGCCTGTGATATTGAAAGTAAATGATATGAATTAATGGTAAGTTTCATGTTTATATTGTTATCTACGTTTAAATAAACAAAGAAAAAAATGGAGATAATAATTAAAATAAATATTATTGATTTGACTAAAAAATTAAATGTTTGATGTGAATTAAATGTTGAAAATAAACTACTTTGAATGAGAAATTAAGAAAGTTGGTCTCAGTTATCATATCATAGATGTTCTTCATATATCTCAACTAAATTGTGTTGTAACTGAGTAAATATTAGCGAATACACTGCCTGCATGCAGCTTAGATGTTCATAAACGTATTAGATTAGTTTAAGTCATTTTTGAGGAATTAACAACAATAGAAAAACAACAATCGAGTAAACGCAAAATTCGATTTTACAGTCCTGTTATTTAAAATACTAATTAGACGAGAAAGAGCAGAAAACTGAAGTCTACAATTGATTTGATACGGCATTAGATCTGTTTTTGTCTGTGACTTTGCTCCAGAACGGCTAAAAAGATTGTATTGGAATTTTAAACGTACATTCGTCTCAAGTATTTACCGTGCAGTTAACGTTTTGAACAAAATCCGTTGCGATTTAAACCTACACTACATAATAAATTGAAAATATAGTCTGAAATATTTATATTATGTAATTTAACGACAATGGTGTTGTTCTTGAAAAAACATTTTTATGAAATCATTTCAAGAATGTTAGGTGGTGACCAAGGCGTGCCAAAAATTGTACTCTGACAGGTTCCCCAACATTATGCTGGGTTTTGTGTTGTCATCGTTGTCGTCGTCGGGATGGTTGTCAAGGGAAGGGGACAAGGTTCCCGAAGACGACCGCCAATAGCTCGCCTCTATAGTTTCGGGGAGAGAATATACGTACGTATGTGCGTATTGGCTAATGATTGTGAGATGGGCTTTAACTCTTTCCTCGCCTTCTATGATCAACAGATCTATGCTGTGGTCCAATTCTACCCCGGGCCCAGACGGGGAAACAGTTCAGTTAAGTTGATTATTGTAGAACGAGAAAGATGACTGGAACTCGTGAAGAAGCAAGTTACGACATGGTCAAGATCTAGGGCGCGTCAACCGGATAGGCTATTGTGCGCCGTCTTGTGCAATGTAAGTTAAAAACGAGTAAATTTGTAGTTAGAAATTGGTTTATTTCTGTCTCTCTTAATTTTTTTAAATTTTGTATATCGTCGTTAAAATCATTTAATAAATGAGATGGAGAGTGTGTTTAGTTCAAGGAGGTATAGAATTATGTTAGGAGGCAGCATGCGCTACCTGGTGCTGTACAAATGAACGTGGCCGTTTTGAACGTCACTGACGGAATTTTTCGCAGTATTTGCTGCTTCTCGTTGGTGCTGACCAATATGGCGGCTACTAAAACATAGAGTTTTTCGCAGTATTTACACCTTCTCGTTGGTGCTGACCAATATGGCGACTACTATGGCGGCACTGAAACAGCTGGTATTATACTTAATACGTTGATAATAACTCTTGTATTAATATGAGATAGAATAATAAAGAGGTGAAATGTAATTTTTGTTGATGTGCTGCGTTTTTTGTTTGTTTTGGAATGTTCATAGCTTTGACAAAGAGCTTAATAATACCGACGGCCTTGCTTTGGGTTCGAGGCTTTCGCCGACCACCATTGTCGTTCAAAGTGGCTATGGTTTTGACGACGCCACACTGCCTCCTTACATTATTCCTTCCTCCTTGGTTTAGTTTGAGAGAATTCAATCCCTTGTATTCGCACTAACGACTGACGAAAATCTCGGAAACCCCTTCAGTCAGATATGCTAGTCTCTACGGGATTAGAACCCGGGACCTCCCTAGTCAGAGTCGCGCGCTTTACGCTCGAGCCAACACTGTGGCGTACAACAGGTGACTCACCTGATGATTGAGATAGGAAACTAAACTCAGCCGTAGTGTAACAGTCAAGTCTTCTGAATATTCAATGACTTAACTACAAGACTGGGAGCGAAACACATTCTGTGACTTGATCAGTCTACTACTACGACGTGAGAAACTAGGAGTCTTCAACCGAATAGGTCACTTGCTCCACCAGTGATATTCAAAGTTAATGAAAAGAGTTGTTCGCGTGTTTGATTATTATATTTTTTATTAGTTTATAAAATTAAATAATATGGTGAAGGTAATAGCATTATTTTTATTTGAATTAAAAAATGCGTTTGACGGGAATTAAATTTTGTTAAATAAATAACTTTGAATGAGAAATTAAGAAAGTTTGTCGCTGGTATCATATGATAGAAGTTCTTGGTTTTTGGTTTATTTGGATTAAGGACGCGTCAACCGTTAGGTCATAATGCACCACTCTAACCTAGGAGGGGGGGGGGGGAGGATTGGCTTATGCTGGTCAGAACCAGCCACGGGTAATGGGAGGAAAAAGGGGTCCTCACGTCGCGTTCGTCATTGTTTTAGTCATCGTTCGTGGTGTTATTGTCGTCATCGTCGTCGAGGGGTCGTCAAGGGAAGGGGGCAAGGTCCCCGACGACGATTGCCAGAGCTCGCCTCTAGTTTCGGGGAGTAATTATATATTCCGCTCTTATTAGTTGATGTTTGCAAGGTGGACTTTTTCTCTTGAATCGCCTTTTACGACCAGCAGAGCCCTGCTCTGGCCGCTTTGTTGACGGGCGGGGATCTGTGTTCTTGTCATCATATGTGTTGTCATCGTCGTCTACGTCTAGGCGGGAGTCAGGGAGGGGGGACCCGACGACCACTGCCAGAGCCAGAGAGATGGACTTGCCTCTGTCCTCGTCTTACACTATCAGCATAAGAATACTAATGTTGAGTTCAACCCTCTGCCCAGACGAGACGACTGTGAGAAGGTCCAAGGTTCGATGCCCGCTATAGTCAGAAGTTTTTTTAAACTTTGTTGTGGAACAAAGCCATCAGTTCTTGGCTGTATAATTTGTAAACGGTGACTTTGGGGCCGTCCTAGCAACGAGGCAAAAAAAACTCTAAGGTTGTTCCGAATCAGCCTTGTTGATTCTGGCGCTGTCTGCGGGTTGGGCATTACTCGCTCGTTGATGGTGTCGGCGCCTACAGGGTTGGCTTGGTCGGATTTATATTTCATGTTCCCTTCTGAAAATTTGTTCAGTGACTAAATGGGACGACTCTAAATACGAAAGTTTTTAATAAATGTTTTTTAACTACGCTGGCTAGACCTAGCCATAGACCAGTCGTGAGACTGGACACTGCAATAATTAGTTCTCACATTAACAGACTATGGTTTGTTTAATTTAGATTATCAAATTAAACCAAGATGCTGACATACATAATCGTGATAATAAAATATCCGACAATCCAGTTCAGATTCTGGCCTTCAAGATTAGGTCAACCTATAGTCAAGTCAAATAATTAAGTAGTTTTTAGATTATTTGGATAAAGGGCCCGTCAACCGTTAGATCATGATGCACCTCTCTAGCCTTGGCCCATGATGGTCAGAACCAGCCACGGGTAAGGGGAGTAAGGGGTGTTTCTTACTTCGCGGTCGTCAGCGTCTTTGTCATCATTCGTTGTGTCATTGTCATCGTCGTCGGGGAGGTCGTAATGGTTATGGTTAGGGTACCCCGACGACGACTACCATAGCTCGCCTCAAGTTTCTGGGTGTACTGTTACTCGTACAGAAATGAAAGGAACCTTAGACACCAAAGAGTTGAACCACTTTTGGCAAAATTAGATCTTATGTGATATCTAAATAGGACAACGTAAGATACTTGGGCACTAAACCGGAGAGGTCTGAACCGTCTTATTGCACCGCATGTGACATCATTTTAATGTTTTCTTACTTTAAAAAATGATAAATACGGTAGTGGTTATTTTTATTTTTATTTATTTAAAAGTGAAATATGTTAGATAATTATTACTTATGGTATAACAAGTTAAATAAAGTAAGTAAAATAAGTTATAAAATAACTTTTTTTTAGTTTGTCGACGATATCATATGATAGGTGTGCAAGAAAGGCATCATATTATTTGGTACATTCAGAATGTGACGTTGCATCGATGTCGGCTACCAGTGTTAGAATACGAGGCACGAGTTTGGGGAAAATTAGTTTTGTTTTTTTTTGGTTTATTTGGATTAAGGACGCGTCAACCGTTAGGTCATAATGCACCACTCTAGCCTTAGGGGGGTGGGGAGGAGGAGCCCATGCTGGTCAGAACCAGCCACAGGTAAGGGGAGGAAGTGGGGTTTCTCACGTCACGGTCGTCATCGTCTTTGTCATCGTTCGTTGTGTCATTGTCATCGTCGCCGGGGGTTCGTCAAGGGAAGGGGGCAAGGTCCCCGACGACGATTGCCAGAGCTCGCCTCTTGTTTGGGAAGTAAGATACTCCGCTCTTACTAGCTGATGATTGCGAGGTTGACTTTTTCTCTGAATCGCCTTTTACGATTAGCAGAGGACAATATGGAAAAGGAAGCTATAATTGACTTGAGAAACTAGGGTGCTTCAACTGGATAGGTCAAATTGTGCCGCCCGTGATAGTATAAGTTGATGAGATGAGTTAATGGTGTGTTAAATGATTAGATTGTTTTCTAAGTGTATAACAAAATTAAATTATGATGATAGAAATAGCAAAACAAAAGTTATTTATATGAATCAAAATAAAGAAGTTAAAGAAATGTATATCCCATATAAAATTCAATATTATATGAATATTGTAACAATGTAATCTTCATACATTTCAAATATTGCTACAATATCAAGTTACATTTTAACAATATTGTGACAAAATCATTATGTCCGTCAATCCAACTAAAAAATATGCTTCTCACAATATCGCGATCAATATTGTGGGGATATTGTTTTATATTGCTCCAAGCATCATGCAATATTCATTTTTCCATTTTTGGATATTCTAATTTGGTTCACACAATATCAATTATTATATTCGAATCATGTTCAAACACCTGCTCTGCTAAACCAGTGTGGTAAACATTAGTGAACTAAGCACATGTGGTGTTCACCGACACAAAGCTTAACTGCCACTTATCACATAATGTGTGTTTGTAGCTAAGTTTTAGATGCGAAAAAACGATGTGAGGTTTTTAAAGGTTAGGTGAGTCCAGTTTATCTCGACGTGTGTTGCTAGATCTTTTCACTATTTAAAAAAGCAATTTTGTAATCCAAGATTTGAGTTACACAATTCTCTCACTCATCTGAGCGGTATAAAATCCCTCTGCCGATTTTTCTTATCAAGCTAAGTCATGTTAAACACAACGGCCACAAGTACACGTCTTCCTCTCCCGACGACTGACCGTCGAATGACAACAGACAGGACGGGACATGCTACCCCACGCCATAAAAACCGTTGAGATTTCCAATTTTTAAAGAATAATATCCTATCGATATTGCAAGGATATTGTCTGAAAAAGCCAGGTAATAAAACCGTTGGGATTTCAAATGTTAAAACAACAATATTCTATCGACATTGTAGAGATATTTGATGAAAACAAATGAAATTGAAAGTACTGAACCTCCCGACGAATATCGTACATACAACATCAATATCCTGACATTATCACGAGCACTTTAAATGAATATACCTACAATATTGAGTGTTATGTGGGATGATGTGAATGAAATTTTGTTAAAAAGATTACTTTTGATTGGCACCTGCATCAATAAAGTTTGTGAATCCTGGACCGGTGTGACAGTATATTCTTACTCATAGCCGGTCATTACTTCGTCCCGCACTTTGCTGGGAAACCGGTTAGGTTAGGGGGTTAGGTTAGGGTAGGAGCCTCGAGCGAACTCGTACAGTAGTAATGTCCCGCCGGGGGTAAAGATATTCCATTACACCGGCACCTCCACCATCATTTCAAAAATTAGTCTTTTGCTAGGAAAAAAGTTTAAATTATTTTTGACAGAACATATTATCTTATTATAGCCAAGAAGAAATTTCCGGACCACAACACTAATTGATGTGCCCAAGATAGGGTTTGGTTCTTTTTTTCCATCGTTCGTGTTGTCATAGTCGTGATCGTCGTCGGTGAGGTCGTAAGGGAAGGGAGAGAGGCCCCGCCGACCAATGCCCGAGCTCGCCTCTAGTTAGAGTCAAAGGCTCCCCTACTACTTAATGTTCGCGAGTTGAACTTTTTCTCTTTTCTCGCCTTCTACAACTAGCAGAGCTGATCATAGACACATTCTACCCCAGCCCAGACGGGCGGGGTCTCTGTGTTGTTCATCACCTGTGGAGTCATCGTCGTCTGCGTCTAGGCGGGAGTCAAGGGGGGGAGACCCGACGACCACTGCCAGAGCCAGAGAGATGGACTTTGCCTCTGTCCTCGTCTTACACTATCAGCATAACAATACTAATGTTGAGTTCAACCAATGCCCAGACGGAGATGAACGCGACGAAGGTCATGGGTACGAAGCCCGTTATAAGCAGGAGATTTTATCAAATAATGAACACTGAAGCCGAGGTAAGAAACAAGGGCGCTTCAACCGTCAACCGCCGTCTGTGATACTGAAAGTTGCTGAGTTGAAATTATTTTAACTCTTTGATAACAAATAATACACTGCTTCCTCGATAGTATTTTGATTACTTGTAGGTGGCCGTGCATAGTGACCAGAATTCTCGTGCGACTTTTCGTTGCCATAGTAACGTTCCTTTTGTTGAAATGTTATTTCTATCTACACTACTTAAGGTCATGACCAATTTAGCTGAAAATTTGTAAAATAGGAGAGAATGTTGTACTTATTGACCCTGCAAAATTTCATAACGATCGGAAACATTTTTTTATATATATATATATTTATTTTTTTTATAACCAACGATCGGATTTTGTTTAAAAAATATGTACAGCAACCCGCAAAGGTGGTATGTACACTAAATGTGTGCAAAATTTCAGGTCGATCAGAGAAACAGTGCGACCTGTACCGAAGCAGTAACAGAAAAAAACAGACATTCGAGCCATAAGAGTCAAGTGGAGACGCTCGCTACGCTCGCTCAATCATCATCACTGAAATGAGATATTGGCTTCTGTGATAATTTGTTTGATTTGTTTATTTGGATTAAGGACGCGTCAACCGTTAGGTCATAATGCACCACTCTAGCCTAAGAGGGGGTGGGGGGAGGAGGGGCCCATGCTGTTCAGAACCAGCCACGGGTAAGGGGCGGAAGGGGGAACTGTGAATAATGACACAATATCATTTAGAGTAAATAAAGGAAATCATGAATCTGTTTACATCCAGTCTGATTTCGGATTCATTAAGTTTTAGGAGGCTACAACCGTCGATTCATATTGCGCCACTCTAGCCTAGGGATGTGGGGTGAAGCGGTTCATGCTACGCTGGTCAGAACCAGCCACGAGTAGGGGGGTGGGGGGGCGTCCTCATGTCGCGTCGTCTGCGTCTTTGTCATCGTTCGTGAGGTCCTTGAGATGCTTCTAGTTAGCTGTTGATTGAGCGTACATTTAAGAACATTTCACGCAGAGGTAGATTTGTCATCTTCTTGGATTGTACGATCTGATGCAGTGAACATTTGCTGGGCTTGTAGGTCCAACATTGTTTGTTTTGATCTGGGAGACTTAGCCAACATTTGAACTAAGTTTCCTGCAATGAGGGAAGGTGGTAGAGAACTACAACTCATAACATTACTAGTTGCTTTTCATTGATTCTTTAGGTTACGTTTTGGTGGATTTCTATTTAAAGTTATGTACTGGGATACTGGGACTAGCGGACTGCGTTTTAATGGGATCGCGATTTTTTTTTTTAAACGGCATTTTCACAGTGTGGACTTTGTGACTGTTTGTTCCTGGTTGTGTGATACCGTAACTGCTAAGAACACCATTTGATTGGTTAGCCACTACCGTTACGTCTCATTTTATTACCACTGAATCAGAATTAGTATCTATATCACTAGTTATTCTTGGACGTGCGATCACCGCTCTCATTAACAGGGGTTGCGTACTCGGTAGAGCTCGGTGTTTACATGTTTCCACTTCCATGAATTCATTGGTAGAGTCAACTTCTGCAATGGAAAGAATAAAACGACGTGAGAAACTAGGTCAACCGGTTATGTCACATTGCGCCGCCTGTTATTGTAAGTTAAAGAAATAAGGTAGTGGTGTGTTTGATGATTATATTGTTGTTTACGTTTATGAAATCAAATTAAATTAAAGAGATTAATAGCAAGAGCAAAATATATTTATTTGAATAAAAATGATAGGTATTTAATGTGAATTTATTTCATTTAAGATATGACTTCGAATAAGAAATTCAGAAAGTGTGTTGCCGTTATTAGACGAGGGAGCGAAAGCAACAGAGGCCCGTATTCATAGTCCACCTCTAGGCCAAAGTGTTGTCAATGGGTCTGAGTCAACTGTCAAGACTTAATGAGCCACTCTATAGGCTTGGGATCTGAGAAGGAAAGTCCCATGCTGGTCAGAACCAGCCACGAGTAGGGGAGTTTCAAGTTTCAAACCGCACGACATGTCAACATCGAAACCAATTCAATTATTTAAGAAATCAATTAGTTTTAAAAGATTTTTTTTCTGTTTTAAGAGCTTCGGAGATTCCCACAGCTTTGCAACTTATATAAATATATTCAAACTCTGTGCCAAATTCTACCCCGACCCCAAACGGGGTAAATATGAACGTAAGGAATACATAGGATGCAAAATATGCAGAAGCTGAAGAAAACTGAAACTGAAACTGCATTCACTTTGTATGAGAGAGCTTCAACCATTAGGTCATAATGCACCACTTTAGCCTAGGAGATATGGGGTGAAGGGGCCCATGCTGTTCAGAACCAGTTATACAGTTAGGGGAAGAAGGGGGGTTCTTACCTCATAGTCGTCATTGTTTTCGTCATCATTCGTGTTGTCACTGTCGTCGTCAGGTAAAATACTCCCCTAAATACCAGTTGATGTTTGCGTGATGGACTTTAAAACTTTCCTTGTCTTGCACGATTAGCTGAGCCATGCTCTGGGCCAGATTCCACCCAGGAACCAGACAAGGTTAGTAATATAACAGTTAATTCTTCTAATTATCCAATCCCATAACTACAGGGCAGTGTGGGGGTGAAACACATTCTTTGTCTTGAGAAGTCAGAGATAAAACCGTGTGTTGGCCCTGTACTAACAGTGATCAGGCACGTACATGTAACGCGCTAGTGACAATGTACGTTCAAATGTCGCGCACCACATTCCTCGACGCACACAACATTTCAGCTGAAGAGGACTTTGCACAACCAGACAAAACTAGTTTATAAACTGAACTGGGAATCTGCAGCTCCAGTCGAGTCCCGAGGAGGGGGTTCATCACCAACCAGGAACAAGGGCAGCTCCAGCTAAGAACACAGACGCGTCCTGCAGGCAAGATAACAACGACGACGTAAGAATTTAGGGTGCTTCAACCGGTTAGGTCCTAGGTCATATTGCGCCGCCTCTGATATTAAGTTCATGAAATGAGTATACGGTGTGTTTGATGATTGTTTCCTAATATAATCAAAAAAGAAAATGATAGCAGACGATAGAATAGCAAATGAAAAATAATTTATTTGAATAAAAACTGAAAAATATTTGATGTGATTTTTTTGTTTACTTGGATTTAGGGCGCGAAAACCGATAGGTCATAATGCACCAAGTTATTCTATAGGGGATACGGGGGCGGGTTATGCTGGTGAGAACCATCCACGGGTAAAGGGAGGAAAAGGGAGGTTCTCACGTCGTGGTCGTCATCTTTGTAATCGTTCGTTGTGTCATTTTCGTCGTCGTTGGGGAGGATATTTTGGAAGGGATTTGGTTTATTTGGATTAAGGATGCGTCAACCGTTAGGTCATTATGAACTACTCTAACCTAGGGGGGGGGGAGGGGCCTATGCTGGTCAGAACCAGCCACGGGTAAGGGGAGGAAAGGGGGTTCTTAAATCGCGGTCGTCATTGTCTTCGTCATCGCTCGCGGTGTTATTGTCGTCATCGTCGTCGAAGGGTCGTCAAGAAAAGGGGGCAAGGTCCCTGACGACGACGTCAGAGCTCACCACTATTTTCGGGGAGTAGAATACTACCCTTCATACTAGCTGATGTTTGCGAGGTGGACTTTTTCTCTTAAATCGCCTTTAACGATTAGCAGAGCCATGCTCTGGGCCAATTCTACCCCGGGCTCTGACGGGGGTACACCACATTATGTTACATCTCGGAACAACCTTTTCTCTGGTTAGATAGACTTTAACTCTGTCCCCGCCTTTACACTAGTTGAGCAAATGCTCTGGGCAAATTCTCCCCTGTGCCTAGACGTTGATTATACAAAGTATAAATCTCCGGCACCTCCACCAAACACGACATTTCATTGCACGAACAGAACGTTTAGTGGTTTATTTGGATTAAGTGTGCGTCAACTGTTAGGTCATAATGCGCCACTCTAGCCTAGGGGATATGGGGAGGAGGCGCTCATGCTGGTCAGAACCAGCCACGGTAGGGTGAGGAAGGGGGTTCTCACGTCGTGGTCGTCATCGTCACTGTCTTCGTTCGTGTTGCAACAGAGCGCACACACATAGTAGATTAAGCAAATCAGCGTTAAACCTGTATTTAGATTGGTTTGTCTAGTTGTCAAATGGTTTGGTATTGTTGACTACCACAAGATTCTTATGATGGTAATGGTTGGTCGTTCTATAGAGGGAAAAGTTCTCGTCTGCTGGTTTCTCTCGACAGAGAGTCAAGGAACTCGAGGTCAGCTGATGACGCATCTTACATGACCGAGGTGTCCTGCACCTGGATAAGCCAGAAAAGATTGACGTGAGAAACTTGGGCGCTTTAACCGGTTAGGTCTTATTGCGCCGCCTGTAATATTGAAAGTTAATGAAATGAGTTTATGGAGTGTTTGATCATTATATTGTTTTCAAAGTTTATGAAAGAAAATAAAATTATGGAGAGGATAAAAATAGAAAAAAATATTCTGTATTTGATATATTTGATGTTTGTTGTGTATTAAATTTAGTTTAATAAATAAGTTATTCGCCGTTATCATATGTGAGACACAACCATCTTTTCTCAGGTTAAGATATCCGTGAGTTAGACGTGTGTGGCGTATTTGAATTCTGGGCAATACCACCTCCCCTCTACGTGACAGTCGAGAAGCATGTGAGGAACGTTGCCATTTCCTCCCAATTCATTTTCTATTGTGCTAGGTTTTCATTAAATGGCATTTTAAATAAATCCCAACCTCCAATAAAGTTTGTAAATCCTGGACCGGCACCTCCACCATCATCCAAAATATTATTTGTTTTGCTAGTAGAAAATCGTCTACATTTCTTGACAAAATATATCCTATGACAAGAATGAAATTTCCGGCACCACAACATTTATTGTGGCTAACTAAGGGTTGGTTCTTTTTTAAATGACAGTGCTTTCTAGTTTGGGAAGCTTAATTATGTTTTTACAAGTTTTTGTATGAGTTGGATTTAAAAACGTTTTTAATTCGATTCATAACTTATTGGTAACATTTCATTCAATTATTATATTTTAAATGATAATTATTTTCTTTTATTATTATTATATTATTATTATTTTAAATGATATTTCTAACCAAAAATACATGAATGTAAATTAATATATATATATATATATATATATATATATATATATATATATATATATCTATATATATATATATATTCTCAAAAAAAATGCTATGATTCACATTGTAAAAACGATTACATGTCACTTATCTATAGTTACAGATTAAAAATGGGTGTTTAATGTTTTGAGTTTAGTTTAATAAAATTAAGGGCGCATCAACCATTTGGTCATAAATTGCCACTCTAGCCTAAGGGTGTATACGGGGAGGAAAATTCCATCCCGCTCAGATTCAGCCACGGGTAGGAGGAGTAAAGGGTAATCGCCATCTTCATAGTCTTTGTCATCGTCGTCGGTGAGGTCGTTTAGGGAAGGGAAATAGGTCTCCTACGACAAAAGCCTGAGCTCGCTACTGGTTTTGGAGATAATAAAGATCACCGATACCTCATGTTTGCGAGATGAGATTTTACGATTAGTAGAATACCCCTGGTTTAGTTCAACCCCTGCCCAGACGGAGACGAACTGTGTGAAGAAGGTCCAGGTTCGATGCCCGCTATAGGCAGACGTTTTTTACTTCTGATGTGGACTTAAGTTTAACAGTTCTTGGATTTGGAATTTGTAAACGGCGACTTAAAAATCGTCCTAGCAAAGAGGCACATAATAAACTCCAAGGTTTTTCCGAATCAGCATTGTTGATTTTGGTGCTGTTTGCGGGTTGGGCATTGTTCGCTCGTTGATGGTGTCGGCGCCTACAGGGTTGGCCTGGTCGGATTTAATTTAATGTCCTCCATTGAGGATCAGTTATGTGTCTGAGTGGGTAGACCCTTAGTACGAAAGTATTTGAGAACTATGCTGGCAAGACCCAGCCACAGACCAGTCAGGAGACTGGACACTCCAGTACAGAAACTGGTTCTCACATTATATTGTTTGTTTATTTGGTTCTAGGGCACGCCAACCGTTACGTCATAATGCTCCACGCTAGCCTTGGGGATAATACAGAAAGGTTAATCTCATGCTGGTCAGAACCAGCCACGGGTAGGGGGAGGATATGTATTTGTTATCGATCATGAAGTAACAAATAATTCATTATAGACCTGATTTGTAAATAGTCTCGGTCTATTCGGTCCAAGAGTGCGTCAATCATTTGGTCATATTGCTCCACGATAGCCCAGTGAATATGAGGACACAAGCGTCCTGGACAGAACCAGCCATGGGTTGGTTAAGTTGGATTTAATGGTGTTCAAAGTGATACAAGGTCAATACAGGCTAGACCCAGCCATAGATGACTCGAGAGACAAGTCACCCTAGTGCATACACTGCTTGCCTTCCCTAGCTGTTTAGCTAGGCCCATACTAACTATTATGTCGAGGTCAGGCCTGCAGCATGCACCAAAATCAAATCCGTAATAGAAAAATCAAGTCTATTTACCTCAGCTTTTAAAGCAACTAATAATATTTGTGATGCTATTCAATATTACCTAAGACAATTGTGCAAACACGTCTGACATTGCTTTGTGTGGCGTTTATACCTTCGCTTGTTTGGGATTTCAACAATGTGTGAAGTGAAATAACCCCACGCGTCTGCGTCGTAGCACTACTTTCATTGCGCTCCGTAAAGAAATAGTTCCTGGTATTTATTTTCATTATGTTTTATTTATATGCAATTGCATGCTTTTAGAGACGTAATATTAGTGCAATATTTGTTTCTATGATATTCTTTAGTAAAAAGATGCTGTTTGTCATGTCATTAAGTTTAGCAATCATCTATGTAAACAACGCACTACTTACACGTGAAGCTGCATCTAAGCGGCAGCGATACAGCTTAAGCTGCGAAGATCCGTAGCGTTAGGTTACATTTTATTTCCAACATAACCTTGTTGTTGTAAATAATACTAATTCATTCCAATTATAAGTTTGTAATGAAAACTGATTTGGTCTGTATTAAATTTATAGGATATAATATTGAAACTGAAAGAAATACCTCGCGATATTTACCAACCCCACAACACGTAGTTCGCATGAAGCAACAGAAGATTAGATAAGATAAGTTATCAATCGCAGGTCTTTATAATAGAAGCTCCTCAATTAAATCAACCTATATCAATGACATAAATAAGCTTTGGGAAAAAAGCTGTGGATTAGTGTTTGTTGTTGAGCAGATGGGCAAGCACCGCCGTCTGTAAGTAAATATGCACAAATAAACATACATTTAGTAAGCAATATTCCCCATAGAGGTACCGTATACCATACATAGGGTATCTCTATGGTTTCCATTGGTTTTCCCCAATCATGATGGCTTCTAATTAGCACGCTCCCCACGGCCATACTGAGGTCAAGCATATTAATTAAATGTCATTGATATAGATAATTTGAGATCAAACCTAGACCACATTAAAAGCCAGTGAATTTGGTATCATTGGAATATGAAATACACTTTTTAACCCACAAACAATCTGCTTAAATCAGAGTTATGTGATCTTCAGGCTTCATTATTCCCTAAATATTTTTTTTGGTTATATGGATTAAGGGCCCGTCAACCGTTAAGTCATAATGCACCATTCTTGTTTAGGGGATATGTGGGGATGGGCCCATGTTGGTCAGAACCAGCCACGGGTAAGTAGAGGAAGGGAGTGGGTTTCTCACGTCGCGGTCGTCATCGTCTTTGCCTCGTCGTGGATGTCGTCAAGGGAAGGGAAACGTTTTCCCAACGACGACTGCACGTGCTCGCCTCAAGTTTCGAGGAGTAAAAATTACCCTTCTTACTACAGCTGATTTTTGTGAGATGGACTTTTTCTCTTGAATCACATTCAACGGTTAGCTGCCATATGCTCTGGGCCAATTCTACCGATTCTATCGCAAATTGACATGGGGTTCCTAGGAGACTCCACAACCTCACCAGACCAGAAAGGTAATAAGCATACTACGGACAACGCCCTAGAAGGTTGCAAATAATTGTGTTATTTGATATCGAATCAGCGACGACGACGTGAAAAACTAGGGCGCTTCAACCGGTTAGGTCATATTGTGCCGTTTATGATATTAAAAGTTGATGAGATGAGTTAATTGTGTGTTTAATGATTATATTGTTTTCTAGGTATAAATATATATATATATATATATATATATATATATATATATATATATATATATATATATATATATATATGGATTGTTGTAGGTTTTCGCGGCCCGTCATAGGATAAAAACAAGGATCTTGGGTAAAACCGCGTCGAAGATAAGATGAACCAGGGCAGAACCTGGGCGTCCACCGACGTTTCGTCTGTACTACGTCAGACATTTTCAAGGTTGACTGTGACTCTACGGAGGTTGGAGTCACAGTGGTTGGCAAGCACGCAGCGCCCGCCTTATATAGCCTCGGCTGAAGGTGCGGGGCGGCGATGTCATATCGAAAGAAAAATTATTATACGGATGGTGGCAATTGAGAAACAAAATAGCACAGCTTACTGTGCCACCATCCGTATAATTTTTCTTTCGATATGACATCGCCGCCCCGCACCTATTTTCTATATAACCTCACCGCCCCGCACCTTCCGCCCAGGCTATGTAAGGCGGGCGCTGCGTGCTTGCCAACCACTGTGACTCCAACCTCTGTAGAGTCACAGTCAACCTTGAAATGTCTGACGTAGTACAGACGAAACGTCGGTGGACGCCCAGGTTCTGCCCTGGTTCATCTTATTTTCGACGCGGTTTTACCCAAGATCCTTGTTTTTATCATATATATATATATGTTTTGTCTTAAGCTTTCGTGATCCATGGTTAATGTTTTAAGTATCTTTACGGTAAATAATCACGCACAGTATTAAAGAAAATAACTTTTAATCCCAACGTTTCAGAAAAACTATGTTTCCATTTTCAAGGGAAGGGTAAAACAAAAAATTCAATAAAACAACAACACCATTATAAAAATAAACAAATAGAAACAAAAAACACACTACCTTGCAAACATAGAAAATTACAAAGATCCAATTGCAGTGAACCTAAAATCAAATCACTTCGTTGCATTGCGAGTGTGACTTCTTGTGACCATTCTAGCAGGCCTATCGCTGTCTTCATGTCTTGGTACCACAGGCGGCTCAGTCTCATACTTTTCAAGAGCTGCAGTATGACTTCTAGTCATTCTGCTGGATTCCAAATTTCCAAATTTTTTGTTTCTATTTGTTTATTTTTATAATGCTGTTGTTGTTTTATTGAATTTTTGTTTTACCCTTCCCTTGAAAATGGAAACATAGTTTTTCTGAAACGTTGGGATTAAAAGTTATTTTTCTATAATACTGTCAAGTTTAGCAGATGTCACCCCTTAAGCACGGATGTTAATGCCGGAGTAGATGTTATTATGGGGGCGTAGTTCTCCAGGGCCCGGATCCACAAAGAGGAGTTAATTTTCGGAGTTAAATCCATTTAACTCCCATTTTTTACTCCTGTCTAACTACCAAAATTTAGTTCGACCTTTAACTCCGATTTCCGAATCCACAAAGCGGAGTTAAGTTTGGAGTAAGAAGGAAGTAAAATAGCTCCCACTAGTGATGACGTCATAGATGACGTCATGGAATTGAGCCAATGAGAACACAGCTTCCATATTGAAACCAATAGAAAAGAGTTTTATTAAAAACTTGTTTTGGAACAAATTTCAAATTATCATAATAATTTTAAAAGCCAACTGCTGTAGAAGACTTTGTAGGCTTATGTCTAGAGTAAGACTACGCTAGCCTATCCGCTAGACCCTACAAGACCTGCCTTCACATTTTGAGGTTAAACCTGTAGGCCTAGGACCATGGCCCTAGCCCGACACAAGGCCAAGCATGGCCTAGAGTCTGGTAGACCTAACAAAAGGCTTGGCTTGGCTAAGCCTAGACCCAAGAGTTTGTTGCTAAGGCTCAGGCCTAGCAAAGCGTTTGAAAACTTCGTTTAGTCCTATCCCACGGCCCTAGGACCTAGGCCTAGGCCCTACCACAGACCCTAGGATAGCCTAGGGCCTAGCGCCTAGGCCAAGGCTAGGCCTATACGGACTAGGGCCAGGCACTGGGCCTTAGATTATTCAATCTCAGACTTAGGGCCTACCTTATTCAAATCTGACGATTGGGCCAGCACCCAGCATCTCTCACTGGGTAGGGGCCAGGCCAAGGCCTACCCTAACCCTACTTCGACCAGCAACTGGACAATCTCTTGGCAAAACCACGTCAAAATTCGTCTGTAGATGTACTGTCTAGTGCCTCAAACAAACCGTAACATGTTTTGATAGACTGACAGTGAAAATAAACCCAGTATTTTGATGTCAAAGCATCGGCAGTAGGTCTAGGCCTACTGGCCAAGACATCTTGCGACATCTTGTTTACAAACATATGTCCGTGCCGATCGATAGGCCTAACCTAACCTGAAACAGCGCGGGATGTTACTTGTATTTCAAACGCGGGAATAGTTGTAACACGCAAAATACAAATTTTTAATTGTAAATTTGAGTGTAAAATCGATATTATATTGATATTTAGTTAAAAATTCATCATCAAAGATCTGAAGTGGTGACGGTCGGCCATTTTGAATATTTTAACTCCTAATAAAAAGCAGGAGTTAAATTTGGGAGCTCAATAACTCCGAAAATTGCTCTACTCTCTTTTGTGGATAACCATTTGAGAGTAAAGTACGGCTTACTCCTAAATTTAACTCCGATTTCGGTTAACTCCCCTTTGTGGATCCGAGCCCAGGAGACAACCGATTATACTTGTGACCGGAATCGTCTCTAATCTAGAGTCTGGGATGAGGAGTACTTAGGGTGGTGGTGACCGTGTAATAAGAGTCATTAATCAACTAAAGTAGGGTGCATTGTATGAGCAATAGCCATAAACAATAATAATAAAGCCTACTCTCGCCTGGTATCGGTGAGCTCATGCACTGTACTCGGCTGAACGTGGGTTCGTATCCCTTAGCATTACTGACGTTACTATTATTAAGAGAACTTAGCTTATTCTTTCCCCTTATGACTCTGGTAGAGATGGTGTCGACCCTCGACCACGGACCCCTCGGCAGCTGGTGATGTTTGGCTCTTCGTTCTTCACCTCTTGTAAGGCGAAAGTCCTCGGTCCTCTTCCTGTGTCTAGCAATCCCGGTTGAAGCCCTTGCTTCCAAAGCCGGACACCTAGTCCTGACGCTTCCAATGAGCACTCAAGTCGCTTATTCTGGACACCTTGTCCGTACGTCACCTAGACGAGCTCTCTTGGTTCGACACCCGGGTAGGCACCTAGCCCTCTCGCCGGTCCGTCTCCAACTCCCCGATCCGCTCGCCCTTTGGTCAACACCAAGCCTCAAACTCCTCACTCCTCGCACTCTCCCCTCCCATGAGTCCATCGTCAGCACCCCCTCTCTCGTCCCCTCCTGGATTCTCCCATGTCTGGTTGCCAAACACGTGTCTTCTCCTAACTCCCACCATCGTCTCCAAGATGTAAAGTAAGAAAACTCTCCCCTCTCTGGCCTCAATTAATAATCCTTGTCAACTTGTTGAACTACGTCGCATTCTTCCCAAAATCAACACGAACGTAACTGTTTAGTTATCGTCAAACGTTTACAAAGTCGCCACATTCCTATGTTTGCAACCAAAATATTCGTTGTTTACAGAGATTGCGACAGGTGACAACCATAACACCAGGCGACTGAAACCATCCAAATGGCAAAACTAGTAACGAGGGTAAACTACCCTGTTTACATGACAATATTTTCGTGACATTTGGGCCGATTCTGACCAAACGGGTGGGGCTACAACGTTCATATTTCACACGAACATTAAGGTAATGGTGATGTATTGCCTTTTGAAAGAAAAAGTTGAATAAGTTAGCCAGAATCCATATAAATAAAGGTTTTAATATGAGTTTTTTTAAGGTTTATAATAACACTTAACAAGTAATAATAGAAACTTGACAACAATCACCTACAATGCATTCAAAAAGCACTTGCAAAGGAAAAGTGGTCCTACAAAAACTAAAAACGAGCAAAAAAGCTCATCCATCAACGCGGCGGGACTAAAGCGTTTTCCTAGTTAGATAATAATATGGATATTGATATATCATTAATTTATTATATAATTAATAAATATATTTATTATTTTAAACAAAATTATGGGCTTGGCCACACTTCTAGATCTCAACACTTTATGCAGTTGAGCCACTTGTATCTTCCTCGTTTTCGGCTTCGCTCCTTTTTTGCAAGTTTTTGCATTTTTGTATGGTATATCAACTAATTTTTTTAGAACGTACACGTTATGAGATTCAAGTAGAGGAAATTACTTTATTTACAGTGATTCAAAATAAAATCTCATTCATTAACAATTCCATCTCCCATTGGAAATGGATGGAACATGGAGGATGGAAAGATAACTCCGGTTCGCTGTGAACTGGCTTGTTGCTCCAGGTACAATTTTGCTACTGATACGATGTTCATTGAATGAGCGAAGCGAAGACTTCAATTTCACTGACCATCAAAAAATTTAGCTCGGGTGTTTTTTTTTTTTTTTTTTGTTTTTGTTTTTTTTGTTTTTGTTTGTTTGTTTGTTTCTCTGTCTGATTATTTACACTATACCGGGCAAACGGCATATCTTGATGTGCGATCTTGATGAAAATTGGAGGGGACTTTCGAAATCTTAGAGGTGTATTGTTTTTGGGTACAATCTAAGAAATATTTCTCATGAATATCGTACTTTTACGATTTTTTTCCGATTTTTAGTGCGATATTTTTGTGACATTTGGGCCGATTCTGACCAAACGGGTGGGGCTACAACGTTCATATTTTACATGGACATTAGGGTTTTGGTGATGTAGTACCCATTTCGAAAGAAAAAGTTGAAAAAGTTAGCCAGAATCAACAGAAATAAAACTTTTAATACAAGTTTTTTACGGTAAATAAAACCAATTGACAAGTAACAACAGAAACTTGACAACAATCACCCTACAATGCGTAGGCAGCAAAACAAAGCACTTGCAAAAGTAAAGATATCCCACGCAAACTAAAAACTTTAAAAAGCTCATCCATCAACGCGGCGGGACTTTAGCGTTTTCCTAGTATTTCTACAGCTGGGAACCTAGGAGGCCGCACTATTTCCATGCTGTAGAAATAAAAACACAACCACTGACCAAGCAAGCTGGACTTTTTTTAGTGGAATCGAACCCTGGACCTTCTGCAATGAAAGCAGAGACTCTAAACACAACAACAATAAAGATAATTGTTAAAAAGACGTGAGAAACTAGGTCGCATTAACCAGTTAGGTCATATCGCGCTGCAAGTGATAAATTAATTTAATAAAATGAGTTTGTTGTGTGCTTGATTATTCTTTGTTTGTTGTGTGTGTACTAGAGATAAGTATTGTTACAGTTATCGAAATGATTGATTAGAATAAGTAACAGTATTATACTCCTATAAAATAAAGTTTTAATTTAAAAACCTAAAATAAAAAAAAAAAAAAAATCACTAGAAATATCTTAGAAACAACTAGAAATTTTAATTCATTGTCAAAAATTACTGAATTTAGGCCAAGTAAACTTGGTTCTTATGGCGTTTTCCATTGGCCGCACTCAGGCGCCCTGGACCGCTTTTGATAAACACTTGTCTTTTCATTTGTTCAGTTTTTCAATGTTATTCAAGTGGAGGTTGACAACAATGACATCTCTGCACTCGCCGAGTGCATGCCAATGGAAAACGCCATAAATGAATTAATAATGTATGTTTGCAATGCATGTATGTATGTATTTCATAAATATTTTTTTATGGATTTGTCTTTAAATTAATTGAATAATTATTGATACCTACATTTAAAACTTTAACGAGAAACTGTGAAAGACTTTTGACATTCTACGGCGACGTGAGAAACTAGGGCGATTCTACCTGCAATAGGTCATAAATTATGCGCCGCCTGTGGCATTGTAAGTAAAAGAAAATGAGGTTATAGTGTGTGAAGATTTTATTATTGTTTTGTAAATTTAGAGAAGAAAATAAAATTATTGAGATATAAGTAATAGAAAAAGAAACAATTCTTTTTAGTAATAATAAAATTTGTATAATGAGAAAAATTACTCTGAATGATGAATGTAGAAAGTTAGTCGCCGCAATTAGACGAGGGAGCGATAGCAGCTGAGGCCTGTGTTTATAGTCGACCCCTAGCCCAAGTGTTGCCCATGAGTCTGAGGGCTTTGGTTTTTTGCATGTTGTTATATAAATACCACAGCCCGCGTCTCCAACATGCTATAGGTAAGCCCCTCTACTATGGATTAAGCGGCGCCTATTTATCTAGCGTAGCGAAAATTTAATATAACTTAATCAAAATTGCAGTTTTATAGCCCAGTGTCTACCTACCTCGCAGTGATTTACCAAGACAAGTCAAGGCTTAGCCAACCTAGAGACAGTCACAAGTCTAGTGTATTATTATGCGTGTAGCGTGTGTATGTGAAGCGTGTATTTTCAGTGCATAGTATTTTCAGTCCGCCGACGAGCGTGTGGGTAGTGAATGAGATCCGGAAACCTGTAGAAATGGATGGGGTATTACGTCGTACGCCAGTACGATGTGAGAAACTAGGGCCCTCTAATCGGTTAGGTCATATTGCGCCGCCTGTGTTCTTGTTAAATAAATGAGGTTATGTTGTGTTTGATCGATATATTGTTTTTGTTTTTTTTTTAAGTTAATTAAAGAAAAGAAGATTAAAGAGATGATAGTGATAGCAAAAGGCAATTTATTTATTTTTGTTTAAAAATTAAATTTAATAAAAATGTATTGTAAAAATAAAAATGTTGATAGTTTGTCGCCATTATCTTATGATACAAGACTAACTCCCAAACTTCTTGTTCTATGACACTTTCCGCAGTGTTCAAATGACAAGTACAACTTACAAACGGACTTTGCTAAGCGACAAAGAAACTAAACTTACATGCATAAAGAACTCGAGACAAACGATTTAGACGTCGAATACCTGAGAAAACGAGCCCACGATATCCAGCGAGAGATAACGAGAATATCAGAGAAAGAGAACAAAACACGAGAGATACGAAGATAAGGAGAAACTTGAGCGATTATGAACGAGACAAAGAGAAAGTGGAAGAGGACGACGTGAGAAACAAGGGCGCTTCAACCGGTTAGGTTATATTGAGCCTACTGTGATATTGAAAGTTGATGAGATACGTTAATGGTTTTTTGATGATTAGATTTTTTCTAAATGCATATATAACAAAATAAAATTACGGTTTATGATGATAGTATTAGCAAACAAAAGTTATTAATGTGAATGGAAATATATAAATTGCGATGCGAATGAGATGTACAGTGATAATTATTAATGACGCACATAATTTACAGTAAAATATAAGAAGGTGATAAAAGAAATCGTGAAACTGCATCGCATCCAGTCTGATTTTGGATTTATTAAGTTTGATGGTGCGTCAACAGTTAGGTCATTTTGCGGCACTCTAGCCTTGTAATCCTGTCAAATAAGATCGTATAATGAAAGTTTGGAGGAAAAAATTGCGATGTCGCTGAATTTTTGCAGAGACCTTCCTTATATAATACTTATTAACATACTAAAACTCCCCTACAATCGGAGTGGAGCTTCGGCCGCCATATTGGAAAATGGCGGCCAAAAGGTGTTTGTTATCGAATATCTCCAAATTGGTTTGAGATAGACAAAATATCTCAATGGCAAAAATATATCCCATTTCATTCCCTACAAAACAGGTGTCTTCTAAAGTTTTGGTAGGGGCAAAGGTTACGTCACAAAATCGTGGTTTATACGTTGCTTATTGGAGTACCAGCTTATTTCTAAATTTTCACGCCCAGCATCAAACAATGCCCGGTAAATCCGTAAGAAATCGATTAAAATACAAAAGGACTTTTGTACGGGGTTCATGAAAGCTGCCACAGTATTTTAAAAATTAGGTCTGCGAAATCGAATTTTGCATTTACCCGGAATTTTGGTTTTTCCATTGTTGGAATTACCTCAAAAATGCCATTTTTGACTGTCCATTATTAAGCACTAAATAGCATTGGAGGAAAAATTCTTCCTACGCACATTGAAATGACTCAAATAATGATCCGATTACAACCAAAGTTTAAATCCAATATGGCTGCTAATTCCTAGTATCCACAGCATCAAAGTGAATTGTGTAACAAAAAGAGTGTAAAAACAGCACGAAAACAGTATTCATATTGTGAATATTAGGAATTAGCAGCCATATTGGATTTAAACTTTGGTTGTAATCGGATCATTATTCAAGTCATTTCAATGTGCGTAGAAAGAATTTTTCCTTCAATGCTATTTAGTGCTTAATAATAGACAGTAAAATATGGCATTTTTTAGGAAATGCCAACAATGGAAAAACCAAAATTCCGGGTAAATGCAAAATTCGATTTCGCAGACCTGATTTTTTAAAATACTGTGGAAGCTTTTATGAACCCCGTACAAAAGTCCTTTTGTATTTAAATCGATTTCTTACGGATTTACCGGGCATTGTTTGATGCTGGGCGTGAAAATTTGGAAATAAGCTGGTATTCCAATGAGCAACATATAAACCACGATTTTGTGACGTAACCTTTGCCCCTACCAAAACTATAGAAGACACCTGTTTTGTAGGGAATTAAATGAAGAATATTTTTGCCATTGAGATATTTTGTCTATCTCAAACCAATTTGGAGATATTCGATAACAAACACTTTTTGGCCGCCATTTTCCAATATGGCGGCCGAAGCTCCAGTCCGATTGTAGGGGAGTTTTAGTATGTTGATAAGTATCCTTTAAGGAAGGTCTCTGCAAAAATTCAGCGACATCGCAATTTTTTCCTCCAAAAATTCTTATTTGACAGGATTATTGGGGGTGTGGGGAGATTTTTGATGTTTATATGGATACAGGGCGCGTCAACCGTAAGATCCTAACTCCACGGGTAGGAGGGGACTCTAATTTCGGGGAGTATTAAACACCGCATTAACTAGCTGATGTTTGCGAGGTGGACTTTTTCTCTGAATCGCCTTGTACGATTAGTAGAGCCATACTTTGGGCCAGTTCTACCCCAGGGCCAGACGGGGGACGACCGGGGAAGAGATAATACACTCGCCCGATCGGCCAAGAAAGAGGACTAGTAGAGAGCGAAAAGAAAAACACTACGTCTTTTACTTTCTAAGTGGGGCTTCCACGAACCCACTTGCTGCGCTGTACCTATTAACGTATGCAGAAATTCGTTCGACCAGGGGTTCCAGAACGACGACAACGTGAGAAAATCGGGCGCTTCAACCGGTTAAGTCATATTGCGCCGCATGTGATAATGAAAGTTGACGAGATGAGTTAATGGTGTGTTTGATGAATATATTGTTTTCTAAGTGTATAAATAACAAAATAAAATGATGATGATTATAGTAATAGCAAAACAAAAGTTATGTATGTGCTTTAAAATAAAGAATTAAAGAAATGTTATGATGTGAATTAAATTTTGTTATACAGATTACTTTGGATGAGAATTTTTTTGGTTTATTTGGATTAAGGACGCGTCAACCGTTAGGTCTAATGCAGCACTCTAGCCTAAGGGGTGAAGAGGAGCCCACTCCCCAGCAC
>JAMZAV010006603.1:0-32750 GCA_024449915.1 Sweltsa coloradensis
GTCATTTTTTCCCTGCTTTTCGTCTTATGGAACAGGAGCACCCCCCCCCCCCCCAAAACCCTTCAAATGGATTTTGAATTGTAGAGTTTTTGGCGAGTGAGCGGGGGAACGGATCTCTTATGCAGTTTTCGACACTTCGTTGTAGTCCTAGAGCTAATTCCTGTAGGACCAATACTAACAAAATTTGGCTAACCCCACTTATCATCTCAAATCTGACTTAACCACGTGGTAGTATGCACCTTTTGAAACATCTCTAGGCAGGGTGTCACTTCGAATTGTGGTATCAGTTTTTTTTTAGCAGCCATTTAGATTTTGGATGTGCGATCATTGAAAAGCTTAGTCGGTTCTATCTTAAAATGTACATAGCTCGTCAAACAGTTAACGATTTTATTTTTTCTTATACCGATTTGTAGGTAATTGTATGTTCTAACTATTGTTTAAAACCAATTTCTAATAGTCCCTATGATTTCATTTTTAAAAGATGAAGTCATGACAAAAAAGTGTAAATAATTTTACTAAAATGTGATTCAAACATAAATTCACAAATTATTTTGGTCAGTTAGCGCAATGTTTTTATACATTATTACTTATTAGGATTTATAAACTAATTCATGGACAGCATATATAAATAAACGGATTATTGCACGTTTGAGTACATAAGCGTAAACGTAAACGTGTATTTTATGTATGTATGTATGTATGTATGTATGTATGTATGTATGTATGTATGTATGTATGTTTTATGTATGTATGTATGTATGTATGTATGTAGTTGTATGTATGTATGTATGTATGGTTTTGTATGTATGTATGTATGTATGTGTATGTATGTATGTATGTTTGTTTGTATGTATTATGTATGTATGTATGTAGGTATGTATGTATGTATGTATGTATGTATGTATGTATGTATGTATGGTATGTATGTATGTATGTATGTATGTATGTATGTATGTATGTATGTATGATGTAGTATGTATGTATGTATGTTTGTATGAGATTTTTTATATGTATTTTTAGGGGATTTTTATGATGTTTGATATGAATATATGTTGGGTAGAGTATGTTGTTGTGTGTTAGTTTGTTGTATGTTAGAACTTTTGAGTAAGAAAATTGTTTGTGAATGGAAGAGGGGGAGTATTAATGTTGTTATTGGGGAATTGAAGTTGATGAAAATACAGATTGTCTTTATTTAAACGTATTATTAATGTAGTTAGCTCGTGCCAGACCCTCCAAAACAGATTCCAGCTATTCCAGCTAACATTTCAGAAGGGGGGATAGATTTCAGCTAACTTTTCCGAAGTGCGGATAGAAAACCTTGTAAGAAACCCCCCAAAAATTTAAAACCAGTCAACCCTCAAAAGTAGAAGGCCTTGTAAAAATGGCGAACCAAATTTTCCATCATGGTTTTAAAAACGACCGAGATCAAACTTGCCGTCTTGACCAATACGACGTAAATAATAGAATGTCACGCCTTAGTCCAAAAAGTTTTAGCCTAAGTCAAAACCCCGGCCGGGAACTAAAAATCAACCAGAAAGTTTAGTTTTTTGACTTTGTACATCAAACCAGGTGAGCAAAACCAGACCCCTAAACAAAATGTTAAAACAAGGACCACCGAGACCTACGTTTTTCCCCCAAGCCTGGGCTTAACCCAGAATTTTGAAAAACCAACTAGCTAGAGATCATTTTCCCAAACCAGCATCAATCAAAACCGCTACCCCCCCCAGACCTAAGCAAACCATATAAAAGAGGGAAAGGGAAAGGGGGAAAAGATCTATGAATTTTTTTATCAAACTCCCAACAATGAGCATCAGACAACTTAGTCCCCCTACAAGCAATACTTTTAAAACCCGGGATTTTGCCAAAGGCTTTAAATAAATTTAGGGGCCGGAAGGGGGCGGAGGTTTGTGAAGGGATTCGTCATTAAAACGATTGCTAAGCTCCCCCGAGGGCCAAAAAGCCATATTGGAATCAGCCAAAACACATTTGGTAAGCGCACGGGGCTTTGGGTATGCCGAATGAGGGCAAATCGCCAACTTGATTTTGGGGTCCCCATTTCAAAGCCCCCTTTCGAGAAGACTTTGGGTCTAGCAAAAGTGTTCCAAACTGTGGAAGAGTTAAGAATAGGGCCCAAAAAAGACAAAAACCCCATTCACTGTACTTCCAAGAAGTTTCGAGGTACTGCGAGGATCCAAACGAGCTTCGGGACACCAAGCGCCAAATTCTGATAGGACTTGCTTCACAGCCCCTGTTTCCCCATTGATTCCGAACCACTTTGACCTCGAACCTTAAGGACGTCCGAAATTTGAAGAAGCAGAAAAGGAGCGTAACCAGAGAGTCCCAAGTTCAACTTCGCCCACGTGAAAACGCTCTACCCTCCGACAACAGCGACGTATACACAAAATTTCAACCAGACAGTTCCTCAGCCCACCAGCCCGATACCGGTAAACCTACAGTAATAGCAAAAATCCCTAATGTGAATTTTTTCAGTTCCGTATAAGCCAAACTCCAAACACCGGGGGAAACCATGTGTTTCAATTGTACCAATATGGCCACTTGGTAGGGATTGCCCAGAGCCCAGACGTACTTTTAAACTGTTTTAAATGTCAAAAAAGGGGGACAACACAAAAACTTGTACAGTCGCATTAATCAGGGCCCTCGTGTCACAAACCAGTCACGAGGCGAACACTCTGATTGTAAATGATAAGGAGGGCTTCTCCAAAAAATACATAAAGCCCGTCACAATTAATGGCACCTTGGGCCCCTTACAATTTATAGACCAGGGCAGTTCTGGCAAAATTCGGGCAATTTTTCTGCCTTTCGTACGGTTTGGCTGGGCAGCCTACTGACAGCGACCTGTTTGGGTTTTGGAGATACGAGTACACCCGCGGTTCGCCCAAAATTGGGAAAAATTGTTGCTGATGTCAAAATCGATGGTGTCTTGGTAGAGATTAACTTGTATTGTACCAGATCATCCAGAAAAGGGGAACCCTGGCGGCAGGACCTGACTGCCCTTTATCATTTTTTCCCCCTTAAGAGGGATGACAACTTAACTACAGCAATCGAACCTTTTTGGCCTTTTGGAAAGGGAAAATTTCTCCAGCTGTTCCGTCCAAAAAACTTTGCTTTCCCCAAAAAATGTAGTTTTTTCAAACGATCTAGAATTTTTCAATTTGGGTTTTGGCGCAGAATCCCAGTTCCGGATTGGAAAATCTTTGCCCGACTTGGACGGGGATCCCCCGCGGGGATGACATCCAGGATGGATGCGCAACCGTTCCAGTCGAAATCCTAATGTGTTGAATAGTTTCCTAAAGGGATGTGCATCCAAGTTTGGAACCGGTTCAAAAGCGTACCAGTTATCATGACAAATTTAAAACCCTCAAAAGACAAAATCGAAAAATCAGATCTGGATGGCCCCAGGATTAACCATGAGAAATTGAGCAGCGCACCAGCTCGTCGCGAGTTCCGCGACTGTTTCGCATTGCCCTTTTTAAGAGTTGGGAGTCCCAAAACCTTACGGAAATGGGACATTCAAGAATTGAAGGAATCGTCCAGTTCACGTAACCCATACAGAAAAACCAGGCTGACAGAAAAAGCGATAACCAGATAGTCCCGATTGGAAAGAAGCCGGTATTGTCAGTGAAACTCGCTCACCTTATGCCCCCAGAAATGTTTTTTCGCAAAAAAAAGGGGTGAAAACCGCTAGTAGGGATTACCGCAAGTTAAATGCACAAACCGTAAAGACTCGACCCCCTGCCTCTAATTGTTCCCCCGTGGAAAACCTGTGGGTGCAAAAGTTTCACTATTTTGGACCTGGCACAGGGAAATTCTCCAGATTCCGCTGACAGATTGCAAAATCAAAAACCGCTTTCTTTATCCTGATGAAACGGGTCATTTGAACGCTGATTTTGGGTTTTCAATGGCCCAGCAGAATTCCAGCGCATGATAAAAAATGCACTAGGCCCGCTTCGAAAACAAGGTTGAATGTGTTACCTCACGATCTGCTATAGCACTCCAATTTTTTGCGAAATGGTGATGAAGTTAAGACTAGTATTTTAAGCTCTTCGTTCCCGGGGGGCTTTTGACTCTACCCTAACAAAGTGGAGTTTGCTTCAAAACCATTGATTCTTATTTTTTAAAATATGGGGGGCCAAAACAACGGGAAGACGCAAGTTGACAGCCATAGCAATTTTCCTATTCCAGAAGACATACAAAAAGTGAAACAAATTCCCTGGATTAACAGGCTACTTCCGGCTTTTTTTTAAAAGCGATTGCATAAAATTCAGAACCTTTAAACCCGACTTCTTGTAAAAAAACGAAGTCTTCAAATGGAGTGGTCCTCAGAAACAAGCTTTCGATCCCTTAAAAATGAATCTGACCACTGAACCATTCTCCCCCTATAAAATAGAATCCAAAACAAAACTCCACACTGATGCAAGTCAACTGGCTTGGCGGGATACTTCTTAGGAAGGTAGTGATGGTCAACTTCTTTTGGTTTTTCTTGTCTCAAAAAACAACAACCGAGGTAGAAGGAATACCATTCTCGAATTTGGGAATTAATGGCGATTTTTTGGGGCGTTGACAGACTTGGGCAGTTCCCCCTATTAGGCTTCCGTTCCTATAACCCCCGATTGCCGGGGCGCTTGTATACCTGAATGCAATGCAAACAAAGAACCCCAATCGAGATGGAGCATTACTCCAAAGTACGACTCTTGAAATTAGGCATCGCCCAGGGATCAAGATCGCATGTAGAGCTTGAGCCTGGCCCCGTGTCCTCCATCAGATACCTAAAAATAAATCAAAAAGAGCCAGACTGGGAGTTTTTGTCTCCATGACACTGGAAGACCAAGTGTGTGTTCGTCTAGGACCCACCCACGAGAGTTAATCGAATTTGTGAATTCCCTACTAGAGCGATCAACCACTGAAACTTTGCGCAAGGCGTTCACACTAAAATGGGGTCGTTTTTGCAAAAAGGTCCCCGGAGTAGAAAAACCCTTTTTGTTATCCCAAACTCGATGAGAAAGGATTCTAGCAATTTCCCATATTTTTATGGGACATTTTGGTTTGGACCGCACCTTGGAGCTTATCCTAGACACTCTGTTTCCCTGCTATGGAAGTATGCGAAGAACACTTTCATTTTTTGTGTAAATTTTTAATTTACAAGAAACCAGTGGAAAAAAAAGACAACTTTTTCTCCATCCTTTCCACCAGGCAAACGCCCCTTTGAAATCGTACCCCTTGACCACCTAGGTCCGTTTGTAAAAAGTACAAAGGGGCAACCATTACCTCCTCGTGTTGTGCAATGCTAAAAAAATTTGTCCACTTTCCCCTAAAAATCGACGAACAGTGCCGTTTTTAAAAGGCCCTTTAATAAAGCTAAAATTTAAGATGGATTACCAGAGAAGTTATTAGTGACCGAGGCACAGGATTATTTCAAAAGGGTTTGAAGAGTTCGTCGCAACCAAGGTAATCCACAATACTTAATTCCCCCCGACTCCTCAGGAAAAATGGACAAGAAACGGACCGCCTCTTGTTCCTATGACTCAATGAACACAGGACCCTCGTCAAAATGAGGGGGTCATTCAATAAAGACCATCAAAAAGAAATCGAACAATACTTAAAAAAGTAAAAGGGAAGAACTCCGTTTCATGTTCTCCATGGATATGTACCGAGTTTTGTCGAGGTGCTCTCCGAATGGAAACCAAACCCCAGCTAGTGCCCCTGGGACAACCTCCCAATTTCAACACAAAGCCAGACAACCCCCCCCGTCTCAACAAGTAAAGGGAAAATTTGGAAGAGACAATACAACCAGAACGAAAAATTGGGACCAAGCTACGATGTCGGTGAAGTGGTTTTCATGCAGCGTGCACCCACACACTGGTCATCCCACGAAGACACAACCCAAGTACCCGGGCCTCTCATCGCCCCGAGCTGCTTCCAAGTGACCTTACAGAGTATCACAACTTTCCGAAGAAGGGCCGGGCAGGCTACTACACGACCACAGCACATGGCCCCAAAACTAAAAGGTGGAAGTGCCCCAATATGGACGTGAACGATTTGAGCTCAATTCACCCCAAATCAGATGAAGAATTAGCTACACGGGGAAGATCACAGCCCCACATTTCAGACGATTCCACTGCAGACGGATACCAAAGACCTCGACGTCTAGGAAGGCAAACGGCCTGAATACAAAAAATTTTTGTAGTCTGGGCCTCTCTGGCACTCTTTAAATTTTTTTACCATTCTGGGGAAAACATTTTGTCAGATGCCCGAATGTTAGAGTTTCTTTTACCTATGCGACTACTAGAGATCTTTTACCTATGTTGCACTACTGCACTACACAAGCTATGGGTTAAGACCCCCTTTTGTGGTTTTTGTTATAAAACTAGAGTAGAACTTTTTGGAAAGGAAGAAGGTAGTATTAGTTGTTATTGATTGAAATTTAAATGAGAATACAGATTGTCTTTATTTAAACAGTATTTTTAATGTATTACTCGTGCCAGCCCCTCCAGAACAGATTCCGCTTTCCCTAACATTTCAGAAGTGGGATGTTTTCAGCAAACATATTGTATGATGTATGTATTTGATGTAGTATTTTGTATGAAATGTATGTATGTTGTATGTATGTATGTATGTATTATGTATGTATGTAGGTATGTATGTTGTATGAATGTATGTATTATGTATGAAATGTTGTAGTATGTATGTATGATGTATGTATGTATGTATGTATGTATTATTATTATTATTATTTATTCCAACATGACATAAAAATCACATTGTGGGGTAAGAAATTAGAGCTACCCCCCATAACACAAAGGTCTTACCACCAAAAAATATACCAAGCAAAAATAAAATATAAAAAAATACATTCAACAAAAAAAACACAAAATAAAAATATACTAAATTTTTTTCCCATATAAAAAACACAAAAATCCAAAAATTTACTCATAGATAAAACACAAAAATGTAATATAAAATGATGGCAAGTGTGGTGGAATTTTGAGTGTGAATATGAATATATGTTTTGCATGGGATGAGGGGTATTCGTTTTAAACTGGTAGATCTTGACTGTTCTTTAAAATTATTCAAAGGGTCTCCCCGAAATTTATGAAAATTTGTTCTGTGCGGACCTCTAAGACTGCATTCCAATCTCTAACAGATGACAAAAAAAAACCCTTGCTGATACTGCGTTTTTCTAGCAAAGGGAGGTATCAGAGAAACAGCTCTCCCGTTCTGCAGAGCGTATCCAAAGTTGTTTCTGGTCAATGGACCCGGGTCGCTAGCCCGAAAAACATTTTCTTTAGAAAAAAGATTCCCACTCCTTAGGGATTTTCCCGAGTAATATAAACCCATCTTCGTTCGTTGTTTCCGTTCAAATCTTTTCTTTTGGTGATGGGAAATTTTTCGCTCTATTCTGTAGAGATTCAATTTTTGGATTGGCCCTTCGGTTGATGTATGTAATGTTATGTATGTATGTAGTATGTTTGATGTATGTATGTATTTGTATGTATGTTTTTGTATGTATGTATGTATTATTATGTATGTAGTATGTATGAGTATGTTGTATGTATTATGTAATGTAGTATGTTGTATGTAATGTATGTATGTATGTATGTATGATGTATGTATTATGTATTTGTATGTATTATGTATGTATGATTTGTTGATTTGAGGGGAAATATGTGATTTTGCGAAAATTCACACCACGTCAAGGGGGAATTTAAAGAGTGCTGTTTAAAAGGACAGCAAAATTCGCAGGGGGTCCCCCTACAAAACTTTAATTAAACAATTACTACTTTTTAATTTTTTAACTTAAAGTTTTTCTTTTAAAAAAACCCTTTCTAACCCAAAGTTTCCCTTGAATGTTGAAAACTGACAATTTTTTTGAATTATATCTGCCCCGCCAACCCCACAAAAATTAATTACTGCAAAAAATCGTGTTTTTTTTCATGCTTTACTAAATTGGATTTAATTTGAAGACAAAAAGATTTCAAGGATTTCATGCTCCTCCAAAAATCCAATTTAGTAAACTCTGCAAAACATGATTTTTTTCGCGGGGTATTAGTTTTTTGTGAGTTGGCAGGGCCAGATATAATTCTGAAATTTTTCACAATTGTCACATTCATAAATTCTTGGTAGGAAGGGTTTTTTTTTTTCCAAAACGAACTTTTAGTTTAAAAAAATAAAGTAGTCATATGCTTAATTTTAATTTTTTGTAGGTTGGTTCCTCCCTCTTATCTATTGTTCCTTGGTTGGTGTGTTTTCGCAAAAACGGACGAGATATTTGGCCCCGCACATCGAAAACATTAACATACATACAACAAAAATACATACATACATCCTACATACATACATACTTTCATACAAAACTACATAAAATACTACATCATACATCTACATACTAATACATACATACATACATACAATACATCATACAACTAACAACATACATACATACATACATACAACAACATACATACATACATACATACATACATACCAACATAATACATACATACATAATACATACATACATACATACATACACCACACATGCAACGAAGTTCGAAAACTTCCTAGAGAGAGACTCCGTTCGCTGCGCTCACTCGTCCAATCAAGTTGACAACCGAGAAGATTTTTAACCTGGGGAAATTTGCTGCTCTAGCTATAGATAGTCTTAAAAAATTAAACTGAGAAATAAAATTTTTGCTTAGCTTATGGAAAAAGTTAATATTTTAAAAAATTAATCTTATCTCCCTAAAATGATACTCGAGCGACCCCCTATAACATTTTTGGATGCGGAAAAAAAAAATTATCTTTAAAGAGTGATTTTACTTACAAAGAAAGTAGTTGGTTTTGAAAATAGATTTGTTGTGTCATTAATGTAATTTTACATAAAAAAGGGTGGTGCTTAACCTCATAAGGATGGAAAGGGTGGGGAGTGGCATGGTCTATGGGAAATAAGGCCTCAAAGCCATTAATTTTTACAAAAAAACGATAAGAAAGAATCAATAATTTTATGGGTTGGCCTTTAAATTTATAGGCTAGCTTTCAAGGGAATGATTTTTTTCTGCAATGACACCCATTCCAATTTACTCCCCCTACCAACCTTTTAACAAAATTTTTAAGTGGGGAAAAAAGTTTTCCCCCAAAAAGTTATACTAAACTCTTTTTAAAAAAGACCTATAGGTTTGGTGTAAATTACAAGCTCACAAAAGGACCAAAGTTTAAAGCATTTATGGAAGATTTTTTAAGACGGTGGTTGGGTCGCTTCTATTACCTTTGTAGTACCAATTTCTCGAAAAAGTTTTTTGGGGTTTGGGGTCATGAGCCAAATCAAGCCATTTCGAGATATTATCGTCTTAGCTGCGCTGCGTACTACAAATGACGATTATTTCTAAGCTATAATTTTGTTTAAAAAACTTAAGTCAACAAATACTAGAATATTTTAAAGAAATTTTAATAATAAAAATTGTTCATCACCTGTTGATGAAACATGCTATAACGGGTATGGAATACACAGTAAAAAAATCGAAGTACCCCTTTTGTCTTTTCCCCACTTTCTCCCCAAATTTTCCTTTGCTGATTAACCAATGTTCTTTCTTTTCTTTGGGCTTTTTTGGTGGAAATTGCATTCGTAATTTAAAGTTTCGTAAATCGTTTTAGGGGGGTTTAATTAAAAGAAATTAAAGAAATGCGTTTCGACTCAGGTTATTGATAATGTAAAGAAAAAAAATAATTTCACAGCTTGTTTGGGACTATCTTGAAAAAAAACATGGCAACTTGTATTTGGTTTTTAAAGTCAATGCTCAAAATTTGAAAGGTTTTAATGGTTTTAATGACGTATTTGTTTAAAAACTATCAATCGGGGGAAAAACCTTAAAAGCATTTTAAAGAAGTTAACTGAAAGACAGAATTTTTTTTTGGGGGGGGGGGGTGGGCTAACCCCCACTATCATAACCTTATATTACTTTTTTCAGTCATTTTAAAAAATAAAAAAAAAAATTGTATTTTTACATTTTTTCAAAAAATCATTTATCAACTGTTTTTATAGAAATCAATTTTTCCTTAATTTGGTGGGGCTAAAGTTTTTTTAAAATAATCCAAAATCGGCAGGGGTACAGAGGGCCACACTTGCCCCGCATTTGCCTTCGCTTATGGGCAGGGGAAAAATTCAATAAAATAAATTATATGGCTTTAATTAATTAGCAAGAATTTTTTTAAAATGGTGGTGGCCGTAGGTAGGGGGAAAAAAGGGAATGTTACCGGGGACTCAACCTGACCTGCTACTCGTCTAAGAACGTTGGCGTTGTCCTAGTACCCCATCAATGACCTTTCAAAAACTCTCCTCTCAAAGCTCAGCATCACACGTCTTGCACCAAAAACTTATTTTTAAATAATTTTTTTTATTGATTGATTGTTATTGATTTATTTATTGATTGACTGATTTTTGGTTGATTGATCAAGGACTTTATTATAGGGGGATTTTAAGGCCGGGGAGGCCTTTTTTTCATCTAACCATTTTACGTTATCCAATGATTCACAAAATTTTACTTGCATTTTCACTTGCTCTTTCCTCTAAAACGTTTAAGCCTTTCGCTTGGCTCGTCCATCACGGCGAAACGTCGCCTCGTCCCCGCTGTTTTAGCCCGGCCATCTCCCCTATAGAATCGGCCAGATCTTCGCCTCAGTCCCCGCGGTCTAGCCGGGGGCAGGGGGGTTTTCGTATAAAACTCCTCAGGTAAGGGTATAAACCTCTCTCCGTATAAAATCATGGGTCTTTTTTTCCATATAACTATTTTCACAGTGGTATACTTTACACATAATCCCCGTACCGTAAACGTTTTAACCTAAAATGCACCGTGATAATGTTGCGCCCCCTAGGTATCAATCGCGATCGAGACAACTCGAGAACGCATCGCAAATAGGGTCATAGGATATACCCTCCGGCATCGGAGGACCCTGGTTCGGGGCGGGCGGCAGTTTACCGCTCATGCAGTGGGCTGTCCGTTCATGGGGGTTTTGCAGCCGCGCTCACGCTCACTAAACTCAACTCAAAACCCAAAAATATCACAGTTAAAAATTTGTGAAAGCGTATTTTCGTTGGTTAAGGTGATAAAATTTTAAATTGTTCGTAATTTTTAAAAATTTAAAGGGTAAAAAAAATATGTTTCCTGAAGCTTCGTCATTACATAAAAATTATGTTCAATTTATAAAAAAGGGTCACTTCAAGTTAATTTTTTGATTTTTTGATAGCGTAGCGACGTAGCGAGCGAAGCGAAGATTCCATTTCCCTACGGAGAAAAAAATACGGAAAGTTTTTTTATTTTTTTTCTATTTGCATTGTTGTGTCTATTTTTAACACGATTCCGGCTAAAACCCATCTCCAATTGTGATGAAATTTTTGGAGGTCTTTGAAATCTCTGAACTTAGAACTGCTACGTTTTTGAGCGCAAAACGAAAATTTTTTCTCATAAAAATTGCAATTTTAGATTTTTTTCGATTTTTAAAAAATTTCTTCGATTTAACACCTCTGCTTACCGATTTTAATGATTTTTTCACAAAAACCTTAATTTTTTTGAATTAAATATTCTTTTGAAAATTTTAGCGCAATCGAAAAACTTTTTTCCCCATGAAAACAAATTTTACGTTTTTTTTTTTTTTTTTAAAACAATTCTTTGCTTTTAACAACTACATGCTTTACCTATTGTAAAATTTTTTTACAGAACCTTAATTTATGAATTAATTTTTGTGAAAATTTGAGCCAATCGAATAATTATTTTTTATGAAAAAACGCAATTTCGTTTTTTTTTTTTTTTTTTAAATTTCTTAAAAAAAAAATTTAAATTTAATTTTTTAAATTTATTTAAATTTAATTTTAAAAAAACTTCGACTTGTAATAATTTTTTTTTAGAAAACAAAAATCCGCATAACACAATGGGAGCTCAATGCACCAAAATTACGCTTCCAACAAAGCGGGGGGATTAAGCGTTTTCCGTAATCGCAGATATTGTGTAAAACATCGTTTTTCAGAGTCCGAGTGCAGTTAAAAAAAATACGAAATAAAAATGTATTTGGTGGCCCCTAGCGAGCGTAGCGAGCGAAGCGAAGATTTCCCTTTCACTACACTGGAGAAAAAAAAACCGGAAAGTTTTTTTTTTTTTTTTTCTTTTTTATTGTGTTCTGTTAGCACGACTCCGGCTAAACCCATACTCCAATTGCGATGAAATTTTAGTGAGGCCTTCGAAAACTCTGAACCTAAGAACTGCCACCCCCCCCGGGGTTTTTTGGGGAATGAAAAAAAATTTTCATTAAAATCGCAATTTTAAAGATTTTTTTTTACGATTTTTAAAAAAAATTCTTCATTTTAACACCCACATGCTTTACCCTTTTAAAGATTTTTCACAAACCTTAATTTTTTGAATTTTGGTATTGTGTGAAATTTGAGCGCAATCAAAAACTATTTCTCATGAAAAACGAAAATTTTTCGTTTTTTTTTTTCAATTTTTTGACTTGTAACACTTACAGCTTTATCCCATTTTTAATATTTTTCACAGAACTTTAATTTTTTTGTTAATATATTCGTGAAAAAATTTTTGCGCAAACGAATAATTATTTCTTAAGAAAATTTTTAATTTTTAAAATTTTTTCCTTTTTTTTTAAATTTTGATTTAAATTAAAAAAAAATTTTAAAATTTAAATTTATTTTTTATTTAATTTAATTTAATTTTAAAAAAAACTTCGACTTGGTAATGATTTTTTCCACAGAACAACAGAAAATCAGCATAACACATGGCAGCTCAATGCACCAATTACGCTCATCCAACAACGCGGCGGGACTTAAGCGTTTTCCTAGTTAGTAAAATTTGTTTCGCCTTCGGTGAAAAGGGCCTCCGGAGGCTGAGGCCTCGCCCTAGACCCCTCCAGCTGTACCATACGAAATCTGCTAATGGGTTTGCCCCCCCCCCCCCCCCACCCCCCTCCCAACTTTTCAAAAACGTTCCTACGCGCCTAGTGGCTACGTGCCGGTACCGGGTTTTTCCCCTTTCCCTCCCTTCTGTGCCATACTTCATCCTCATCTATCACCACTCATCGTCTCAATTAGCCAAAGTGCATGAATATGAGACGTTAAGCAATATCCAATCAATCAATCAATTTGTTTTTCAAATTCATTTGAGAAAAAATTTCTTTAATTACTCGCGTTCTTTAGAAAGCACAGAAAGTCTTTCGCCAAATTGGAACATGCGGCTGAAAGGATTAGCGCAGGAAGGCACCAAGAGGTGGCGCCATGTTATTATTACTAGGAAAACGCTAAAGTCCCGCCGCGTTGATGGATGAGCTTTTTTATTAAGTTTTTAGTTTGCGTGGGATATCTTTACTTTTGCAAGTGCTTTGTTTTGCTGCCTACGCATTGTAAGTGATTGTTGTAAAGTTTCCATTGTTTCTTGTCAATTGGTATTATTTACCGTAAAAAACTTATATTAAAAGCTTTATTTCTATGGATTCTGGCAAACTTTTTCAACTTTTTCTTTTAAAAGGTACTACATCATCATAACATCAATGTCCATGTATAATATGAACGTTGTAGCCCCACCCGTTTGGTCATAATCGGCTCAAATGGCACGAAAATATCGCGCTAAACGTAAATCGAAAAAAAATCGTAAAGTATGATATATTCATGAGAATATTTCTTCGATTGTACCCAAAAACAATACACCTCTAAGTTTAGAGATTTCGAAGGTCCCCTTCAATTTTCAACAAAATCGCTTATGCCGTTTGCCCGGAATCGTGCTAACAAACAGACAAAAAAAAACATTGGAGCTAAATTTTTTGGGGGAGTCAGTGAAATTGAAGTCTTCGCTTCGCTCATCCAATCACACATATTAATGAATAGCAAAGCTTGTGAGAATTAAATACCCCAAAATCAATATCATTATCATCACTGTAAGACATTAAAGTGTTGGATGGTAGAATATGGAAATATAAAGTATATTTTTAATAGTACAATGATCACCTCAAATTGTCTAATTACTGAAATTAGTGATCATGATACAATTAAATGTATATATAGATAATATTGTTTACATTACTTACCCCAATTATTTTGAAGAAGGTCTTCAAGACACCACCCTTAGGCTTGCGCATAGTGTACCACCTCTTTCCCGCAATAAAACATGCTGAAAACAGAAGATTATTTACAAATATAAATAACCAACACAATATCATTATTTTATAACAACAACATAAATTTGAATTTTTGTGCATTCACAGTCTGAAATAATAGGTCTAGTGTTTTTTGAGTTAATTCGAACTAAGGACGCGTCAACCATTATAGGTCATAATGCACCACTCTAGCCTAGAGGATGTGGGAAGAAAAGTCCATCCTGGTCAGAACTAGTCAACGGTAGGGGAAAGGGAAAAGTGGGGGGGGGAAGTTCTTACGTCGTGGCCGTTATCTGCGATTGCGTCGGGGGCCTACAGGGTTTTGTTGGTTGTCTTTGTCCATTGGTCGGAGTGGTTCGCGAGGGGTCGACGACTCCCAAGCTTCCCCTCTAGTTTCAGTGAGCTCTCCCCCATTTGCTTACGCTATCAGCCATTCTCTTGGCAACTCACCTAATCCTACAGTCCATGGCCAATGCTGCATTGAAATCCAGTGGGTAGCAAGTTTCTTTCCCCAACAGGGATGTATCTTTTATATTGGAGTTAAGAACATAGGAACCAAACTACCCAAAATTTGCCTTTTAAGTAAAGAGGGAGAAGATCGTTCTAGTTGCTTCAGCTGTTGAGGTAGAACGAACTGGTCCCCACAGAAAGGGACTGCTTGGGGTTTGTGACTTTCCCAGCTCCGATCGTTTTTTACCGACACAGCAAGGAAAGTTATCGCCCTAAACAGAAAAAGTCATTGATTGTAACATTAGGTTAGTCTGGTTTTGCTACACGAACCTACACTTTACACTAGTGTAGGCTCACAAAATCTAAAAAGTTTTCGTATAAGGCCCGTTTTCCCGCTTATCTTTAAACTTCAGTTTTAAACCATGCCCATTCCACCACATTTTTCACCTCCGTTTAGCTAAGCGGAGTTTATTTTGTAAGGATGTCTGTGATTGGTTCTTCAAAATCACGTGATTTGTCTCCACGGTCACTTTTTTTGAACAAGACAGTGACGACAAAATGACAACAAAAACCTATGAAAAATGAAAAACGTTCGCGTGGTACTAACTACTGGGAGTCGAGAGTGAGAAAATCTTGCTTTTTACAAGTTTTTTGAACAGTATAAAACCACGTATAAACAGGTATAACGACGTAAATAAAACCGATTCCCACATCGTCACATCGTCAAATCACAGCTTGTTATATGTGGAATCGAATATTCGTACTGGCGGTGAGTCCCTTTTTTTAAGTTGTTAAACCGCACCCCCAGGTAGGGTTTATTTTAAGCTCGGTTTAAACTCGAGTTTTAGTTCTGGTGGAACGCAATTTTCAAGCTAACCGAGGTTTAACAAATTAACTCGAGTTTAAGGGACTTGGGGAATCGGGCCTAAGTGTAGTGTAAAGAGTAGCCGTTTGGTTTTTAGACTTTGTGTGTTGTAAAGTGTAGCATTTCTACTCGAGCTCTAGGAGGTCGTGTAGAGTGTAGGTGTAGAAAATTGGGCCCGCAAAATTTGAAGGGAAGCAGATTAAAACATGAAAAATTACACTTCTTGCAGGGCAATCAATATAACTCCTAAAATCAACCAATATAGGCCTAGTCTACTTTATTACGCATTAGAACCGATTCAGAGTATATATTTTTTTTTTTTAAGGGCGAGCGAAGCGAGCGTTTTCCATTTGACTGCCGGAAAAAATAGTCCACTCGTTTGTTTTTTTTTGTTTGTTTTTTGTAGTCTCGCCATAAGGGTTTCAAACGGAGGTTCGGATCGAGTTGAAATTTGGACCATCGGAAAGCTTCGATCTGGATTGAATGCCATTAGTTTTTGTTCTTTTGTGGCAAAATCGTTCAAAAAGTTCACAAAGTTTACATTAAAGTTTAATCGAAAAAAAATTTCAAACTAAACGGCGTCAAAATCTGAGGTGGCCCAATCATTCAGATTTTCCGTCCGGCCCACGAATATGTTAATTTTATTTTTGATCCGATAATAGTGTAGATGGAAATTACATTTTTAGTGAGAGCTGTTAGCGGAAAAATATTGCAAATCCGGATACCAGCGCGAAATTTGCATTGTGGTAGACAAAAATATCAGAATTAAAATCCACCGGGAGGCAAGCGATATTTGCCCCCTAACACTCCTAAATCATCCCTTGAAATTAGAATAAATTCATAGCTCTAACCCAAAAATGGATTTTTATTTAAATTAGTTAGTAAAATTATGTTTTAATGTGTGTTTTTAAACCCAATCATCTTATTCTCATTTCCAAAACCACATTTTTTTCAACCCCATCCCTAATTTGTTTTTTATTATATTTTTACCTTGTATTCCAGCATTCACCAGTTGAAGCCCCTAATAAGTTATCAGCATAAAATTTTGCTTGATGGTACATAATAATTTAAAAAAATAATAATACGCCGGGAGGCAAGCGATATTTTACCCCTACTGTTCCCTTCTACCCTTAACTTTGGGAAAAACGTTCTGTCGTATTTAATACATTTTGAATATTTTAATTGCAGATTTAAAATTATGTGTCAATGTGTTATAGTCCAGTCAACAAATCATTCATACAAAAACCCCAATTTTTTTTCCCCCCTTTCCTAATAGTTTATACTTTTAGTGACAAACACTGTACATTAAGTTACCAGCATGAAATTTAGCATGGGGGGTTGATAAAAATATAAGAATTACAATCCCGTTGGGAGGCAAGCGACCATTTTACCCCTAGTGCCCTCTTCCATCCCTTAAAATTAGAATTGGTACTAGGTCGTATTCTATACATTATAATTATTAAAAATATCCAATAACATTATGCTTAAGCATGTTTCGGTCTAATCATCCTAATTTCACATGTCTTTTCTACCCCCACCCCTATTAGTGATTTTTACCAGCATAAAATTTTGCATGGTGTTAGAGAAAAATAGAAGAGTTACTATTCCGTTGGGAGGCAAACGATATTTCACCCCTAGTGCCCTCACCCATCCCTTAAAATTGGAATTGGTACTTGGTCGTATTCTATACATTAATATTATTAAAATTATCCAATAAAATTACCGCTTTAGCATGTTTCGGTCCAATCAACGTTAATTTCGTATGTTTTTCTACCCCCACCCCTAGTAGTGATTTTTTGGATGAGCGTAGCGAGCGTAGCGAGCGAAGCGAAGATTCCATTTCACTACACGGGAGAAAAAAATCCGGAATGTTTTTTTTTTCTTCTTCTTTCTTTCTTTCTGTATTTTTGTCTGTTTGTTAACACGATTCCGGCTAAACCGATACTCCGATTGCGATGAAATTTTATGGAGACCTTCGAAATCTCTGAACTTAGAACTGCCACGTTTTTGAGCGCAATCGAAAAATTATTTCTCATGAAAATCGCCATTTTACGATTTTTTTCAATTTTAAAATATTTTCTTCGACTTATAAACACCTACATGCTTAATTTGATTTTAATGATTTTTTCACAAAACCTTTATTTTATGAATTAAGATATTCGTGTGAAATTTGAGCGCAATCGAAAATATTTTCTCATGAAAATCGAAATTTCTACATGTTTTTTTTCTTTTTTTAAACAAGTCTTTGACTTATAACACCTACATGCTTTATCCTATTGTAATGAATTTTTCACAGAACCTTATTTTTATGAATTAATATATTCTTGTAAAATTTGAGCGCAATCGAATAAATATATTTCTTATGAAAATCGTAATTTTACTTTTTTTTTTCCTTTTTTAAAATTACGATTCATAAAAAAAAATTAAAAAATAAAGTCAATTTTTTATTTAATTTAATTTAATTTAAAAAAAAAATTATTCGACTTTGTAATAATTTTGTCACCAGAACAACAGAAAATCCTATAACACATGGCAGCTCAATGCACCAATTACGCTCATCCAACAACGCGGCGGGACTTAAGCGTTTTCCTAGTTTATCAACACTTACCAGCATGAAATTTGGTATGGTGGTAGATAAAAATATAAGAGTAACTATTCCGTTTGGGAGGCAAACGATTATTTCACCCTGAGTTTCAACCCTTAAAATTGGAAAGAGTGTTCAGTCATTCGTTGCGTTTATGGGTGGTTAACTGGAAGAATGAATTCAATTAAAAATCAAATTTAAATTCAATAGTTTTAGTTTATTTAAGAAAAACCATAATAAGCATGTTACTTGCGTTAGTATCTATGGTTACATCTAACATGGTACAAGGCGGTATTTTGATACAATTTGTTTACGATTATGGGACTATGATATCACACTTTCACTTCAGACAAAACAAACCGTCATTTGTTGAGAAACTGCATTGAGAAAGAAAGCTGCGATAGCGGGGCACTGGTCAAGTGGGGACCCAAACAGGTATAAACTACAAACTAACGCATGTTAAATGCTTATTATTGTTTTTCTTAAATTAATTAAAAAACTAGGCATAGTGAATTTAATTTGATTTTTAATGAGTACATTCTTCCAGATAACCACCCATGAATTCAACGAATGATTGAGAGGGCACTAGGGGTGAAAATATCGTTTGCCTCCCAACGGAATAGTAATCTTATATTTTTATCTACCATCATGCAAAATTTCATGCTGGTAAGTGTCAATCAGAAAAATCACTACTAGGGGTAGGGGTAGAAAGAACATGTCAAATTAGGTAGATTGGACCGAATATAGGACATGTGGAAAATAGGCAGATATTTTGAATATAACATTGAACTTCCAGCAATTGCGGTTTTCCTCGGCCGTTCATTCAATCGATCGGGCATGATGAAATCTTCAGCAAATACAAATTGTGAAGGTTTTCTATAGAGCCCTCTGGTGCCGGATTTTTAAGAAAATGGTTTATACATTATGCGCGGCATGACTTTTTAAAAATGGACCATTTTTAACACAAATACTGTTTCACGCGCTGTTTCAGGGAACTTTAAAAAAAATACCCTTTAGACTTCTTGATTTCAGAAAAACTTTATCAACCCAGTCAACCAGAAATTGTTCTATCGCCAACCGTTTAGGAAAAAAAAAACAGGCAATTTCCCAGGCATTGTTTTGCGGTATTTCTTTCGACTGTTAGCCGCTAGATGGCGTTCGGTAGGCGCTGCGAAAAAAGTCGTGTGAGACCAATTTCCGGACCCAATTTCCGTGTTCGAGCGATCAGAGTTGTTTGGGGAATAGTGAGGGGAGTGGTTTAAACTGACAGTATCTTGTTTAGCGTAAGTCAATGTAACTTGGCCAAAGGAAAAATTTCGACGTAAAATCTATGCCAAGCACCGGGGATTATTTGAGACATTGCGCCTTGGCAGCAGTGGATTGGAAAACTATGCATATAGGAACCACCATTTATTAATATTATTTTGTCCCCCACCAACTATTATCAAAATAAAAATATGTTATTTGGTTTGTTCTTGTGTGTGTTGTAAGTAAGTCTATATATTTTTCAATGTTCTATGCATTGTGTTTAGTGCAAGACTTTCAACTAAACAAAAAATAATATATAAAAAATAAACAAATAAAACAACATGGCATATCACCACTTAGTGGTGCGCCATGTGTTTATTTTCTTTCGGGAAAAAAAAACGAAATCTTTGGCCGGATTTTCAATTTGCATCGGCGATGACAATGGGTAAAAATGACAAGTGCCCCCAATTTGTTTTTGAAAATGACGGTCCTTGCTGAGATGCTTTGTCAGAAATAAGATTTGATTTGATATTGACCCTTCGAACTCTCTTACGACTTCGCCATGTGTGCTAGCGCACTTCAACTCGCCAAAAAAAAAGTATTGAACCCTGGAACCTTGTGCATCGGAAGCAAGGAATTGATCCCTAAGGACCCGCATTTATCATATTCGTAATATTTATAACTTTATTATTGTTTGTGATGAAGTACAAGGGTAAATAATTTTAAAAAAATATATGATTATTAACAGTTTAGAGCTAAGTGTTGCTGCTTACGCTGATACGGGTTGCACCAGATGGATTCTTTAAGGTTGGCGAATACCCAAATAACGCAATAGAAGAAATCAAGACCCCTTTTTACGGATTTTAAAACAAGTCCCTGGCAAGCCCCTTTCGGAATACGAATTGTATCCACGTATTATATTTAGCCTTACGCTAACGGAGACGAATAGGGTAGTAAAATCGAATAAATTAATGTAGATCTGGGTTGTTCTACTAGAGATCGCAAGGGTGCGGCAACGATATCATAATCCATATCGCGTTGATTATCGTTCGGTGAAGTGTGATCGTGTTGTCTTCTTGGGGACGCGGGCAAACGGGAATAGTCCTGGACAAGTCGTAAAAAAACATTTTCAAAATCCGGAAACCCAGCACCAAAATTTAGGAGCAGGTAAAAGACGTATTTTAGAATGTATTTTCACGGGGACAAGCATGGTAGCAAATAAGTCACTGTCATGGCGGCCACAAGATGGCCGCCAAAATTAATTCTTTAAAATTGCTGTCACTCAGAAGTAATCATCGATTGGGATAAACTAAGTTTTGTTTTATTCGGTTTTTAATTCTCTACAAAAATGTTCACTAGAAATTTTGCCGTAAATGCAATAGTTTTAATTATATTTATATATTATTACAATGTATTTGCAATTATAAGTCCCTTTTGGTATTTATATCTAATTATTATACGGAAGAAGTCGCTAGATTGTCATAAAAATTTTCAGACTATACTAAAATACCGACAATAACTCAAAATTTAAAGCCCCGAAACGAAATTTTTGTAACTTTTTGATTAATTAATTAATGAAATTAAGCATTAATTAAAATCCCCAATTAAAAGTTTGCGTATTCCACTACCAAATCACGTAGATGCATCAACAAGGATCTATACCACAATGAACCAAAAACACATTAGTTCTAAAAATTAATCCAATCACTTGTATGAAGTCAATTAATTCAAACTTAATTAAAAATAATGACAATAGCTCAATCAAATTTTGGTAAAATTAACACAATGTATGTCTACATTGGAATCATTTTAAAGCCTAAGTTTTAGGCGAAACTAATGTTTATATGTAATGGAAAAAATTAATTAATTAAATTAATTAATCACCAATTTAATTACCATTTAGTTTAAAGAAATCCCACTTTTGACATATGTTTATGTATGTATACCTAAAAACTCGATCGATCGCATAAAATATTACTACTTTACTGACATAATGCCAATTGAATCCGAATTGTCATGTCCCGAAACAAAATTCCTATAACTTACCGGATTAATTAAGAAATAAATGAAGAAGGGGGGGGGAATTTACTTATATTTCAATAATTGTTATTGGCAATCAATTAACCACATACAAAAAAATGCCAAACAGAAGTATCAAATATAAACAATGCGAGGTATAATTTAAAAAATTTATCGTCCAAATTAAGTTCATGCTTACTAGGTCTTTCCCGTAATTGAATAATGACATGGATTAAAATTAATGGAATTAATCACCATTTGTCTGTGTAAAATTAACCACAGCCAAACTGGGGAACCATTTGCAAGCTTAGTTTTACAGGAAATTAATGTGGGAAATGGAAATTCAATGTTAACAGAAAAGGTATAGCAATGGAACCCTAAAATTTGGGACTATAATTTTTTTAAATTATACTTGCATTGTTTATCTTTGGATACTTCTGTTAGCCATTTTGTATTTGTAATTGAGTGACCACATAACAATTATTTGAGATATAAGTAATTCTTCATTTAATTTCTTAATAATCCGGTAAGTTATAGGAATTTTGGTTTAGGGAAATGGACAATGCGGAATTTTCATTGGAATGATGGCAGTAAAGTAGTATTAATATTTTATGACGATCGTCGATTAGAGTGTAGCTTACATAAACAATACATATTGTCAAAAGGTGGGATTATATTTATTAAAACGTAACGATTCGTTCTGGTGTGAGATTAATTAATTAATTTAATTAAATAATTTTTCATTACATTAATTCGCCTTAAAACTAGCTTTAAAATGATGCCAAAATGTCGACACATTGTGTTAATTGTTTTACAACAATTTATGAGATTATTGCCATATTGTTTAATTTATTTTTGTAATTAATTGAATTATTGAATTAATAGGCAAGTGATTGGAATTACTTTTTGGAACAATATTTTTTTGGTTCATTGTGGTCATATTGCTTCTTGGGGGGTTTTGTTGATACCACTACGTGACTCTTTGGTAAACGTGAATATTAGAAACTTTTAATGGGGATTTAATTAATGATTAATTTATTAATCCCTTAATTAATCAAAAAAGTTACAAGGAATTTCGTTTCGGGACTTTAAATTTTGGATTTGATTGGCGTTATTTCAGGCATAGTCTGATAAATTACCATGACATTAGCGAATTCTACGTTTATAAATAATATATAATATACCAAAAAGTGCTATAATGCAATACATTGTAATAATATATAAATATAATTAAAAACTATTGTATTGACGGTAAAAATTTCTGATGAATTTTTGTAGAGCATTGAAAACCGAATAAAACAAAACTAGTTCTTAGTTTATCCAAATCTGATGATACTTCTTGAGAGTTACAGCAAATTTTAAGAATTATTTTTTTTTTGGCGGGCCATCTCGTGGTACGCCATGACAGGTGACTTATTTTCTACCATGCGTGGTCCCCCGTGAAAATAACATTCTAAAATATGTCTTTACCTGACTCCTAAATTTGGGGATGGTTTCCGGCTTTGAAATGTTCCTATAGTTTTAGCAGTTGTACACGGACTAGAGAGGAGCGAGCAATCCATGTGAGTCTGGCTTATCATTCTACAGCCGTCAGATAATAACTCGTGCCTGTATCACGCGAGCGTTGATACTTCATGAAGCATTTGTGCGCGGTTTTTTTTTAATTTTTTTTTGACCATCTAAGGCTATGACGTCAAGGGTGGATTCAAAGGGAGAGAGAAACGACCAAAGTTACGTTTTCAATGCAAAAATGAGATGCCTTTCATTGAATTATAAATTAGAAGCTCGCTTGAAGGACTACAGGTAGGAAAAAAAATCCTAGACGGACAAGAGAGAAACGGCAAGTTTCTTGACTATAATGCTCTAGTTTCTAGTTGTAGATAATCTTCTAAAATTGTATCGACCCCCCCCCCCCCCCCCCCCCCCCCCCCCCCCCCCCCCCCCCCCAATACCCAATACCAATTTTTTGAATTTGGGACGATTATTTGCTCTTTGAGTCTGTGTCGACGATGTCGTTGTGTAGGACTACATTCCGACGAGTGTTTATGCACTGTTAAAAAATGAACCACGAAAACACACAAAATGTTATTGGATAACGAAGCGAAGGACCTTTTTTTTCAAATTTTCACTCTTGACCCCCCAAAAAATTTAGCTAGGGTGTTTTTTTTTTTTTTGTTTTTTTTTTTTGTTTTTTTAGTTTTGTTTTTTTGTCTGTTTGTTAACTCTCTACCAGGCAAACGGGCATATCGATCTTGATGAAAATTTGACAGGGACCTTCGAAATCTGCTGAACTTAGAGGTGTATTGTTTTTTTTTTGGGTACAATCGGAAGAAATATTTATCATGAATATCGTACTTTTGTACGATTTTTTCGATTTTTTAGTCAGATATTTTCGGACATTTGGGTTAATTCTGACCAAACGGGTGGGGCTAAACGTTCATATTATACATGACCTTAAGGTTATGGGTGATGTAGTACCTTTTGACAAGGAAAAAAAAGTTGAAAAAAGTTAGCCAGAAATCCCATAGAAATAAAGCTTTTTAATATAAGATTTTTGATTTTTGTGCGATATTTTCGGCCATTTGGGCCAATTCTGACCAAACTGGCGTGGGGCGACAAACGGTCATAATATAAATGGACATTAAAGGTATGGTGATGTGACCTTTTGAAAAAAAAAAGTTGAAAAAGTTAGCCAAAATCCAAGAAATAAAGTTTTTTAATAAATTTTTGATTTTTTGGCGAATTTTCTGCCTTTTGGGGGCAATTCTGACCAAACGGGTGGGGCTAACACTTTTAATTATACTGGACTTTAAAGGTTTATTTGGATTATATTTTTTAAAAGAAAAATTAAAAAAGTTCCCAAAAGCCATAGAAATAAAGTTTTTAAATATAATTTTTTTGTTTTTTTGTGCGATTTTTTCGTGCCATTTGGGCCAATTCTGCCCAAACTGGTGGGCACAACGTTCATTTTATACTGGACATTAAGGTTATGGTGATTATACCTTTTAAAAAAAAATTTTAAATAGTTAGCCAAAAAATCTATAGAAAAAATTTTTAATTAAAATTTTTTTAGGGAAAAAATAATAAAATTGACAGGTAACAAAAAAAAATTGCCCAAAAATTAGTAAAGCGTTTTTGCGTAGGAGCAAAAAAAAAATTTGAAAAAAGTAAAGATTTTCCCATGAAAACTAAACTTTTTTTAAAAGCCCCACCATAACGGGGCGGGACTTTAGCTTTTTCCTAGTAAAATCATATTCTAGCGCTTTCTAGAGAGGGTTAAAAGTGAAGAGAGGTAGGACATGGTTTTTAGAAAAAATTGTTTCCCGCAGGCGTCTAAAATTTTCGAACAATATCACGAAAAATATATGGAGGCTCTACGAACACTTTCTAAAATTTGTTTCAAAATAATTTTTAAAAAATAAATTAGAAAAACAAATTTTAAAATTCAAAGTCAAAAGACATAAAACGTGATTTTTTTTTTTGATTAAGAAAAAATTTTGGAAATCTATGCCCCGTGGGGCGTGTATGTATGCTTTATTGCCCAACTTTGCAAAGTTTCAAGCGGATGTTTTTGGGGCCGAGCGAATAGTTTTTGCTAACTGCAAAATGGCCCTATTCCTCGAAGGGGAGTTTTATTTATTGAATTAAAAAACTAATAAAATATAATCCGCTCGCTCTGTATTCACCCCACGCTCCGCTACAAAAGCGGCCATTTTAATTTAAACTAGGAAAACATTAAAAATTTTTAAACTTCACCTGTGGGTTTTTGTCTGGTAAAAAAACCCTTGTCTCTTGAAAATCGCATTTAATCTTCTTATACATTTATTTCTATAAATTTTTCCAAAAAAACACTCGGGAACGATTGCGTCATTTTTTTTTCCATCGAAAAAAATCAAGTCTGAAAAGTCTACGATAATATTTAAATCCCACCACCCCAAGTTGAAATATTTAATCAATAAATGACTACATCTAAAGTTTAGGGATTTAAAATTTTACAAAATGATGTCAAAAATGTGACGCGTGCTAGATGGTGATGTCCACACCCTCAAATAAGATTATGCGTAGCGTGTTCCAAATGCGATCTTTTTTGTTCGTAAAATTAAATTTACAATTAATATTTTTAGATTAAATCATAACGATACAAATTTACTATTTGCCCTATTTTTAAAATCCGGGAGGATACTGCCACAACTAAAAAATTCTCTCAAAATATCTTTTAAAGAACTCAAGAATCATTCAGATTTTGATATTCACGATTCAATATAATTGGATTTTACAAAAAAGAAACATTGGGCAAATGGGATTTTTGTTGTTTAACCTATCTTAGAAGCACTATAAGGCTATTGAGACGATGAGTGGAGAATGAGGGTGAAGGACGAATAAAAAATTATGGATATAGGGGAATTTCGAACCCACGCCTCGTAGAGCCAACGCAAAAGGGTCGGGTAAAGGGAAAAATTTATAAAATCTTTTCCTTAAATCGGGTCGCGACCTGATGTTGAAGTTTGAAATTTTTACGAATAACTTTTGGTTCCAACGCTTCTTTTTTGTTTTTTTAGTTAGGCTGTGAGTGCGGGTGGAAAATTTCAGTTCTGCCACGAAAAAATTTTAAATTTGTCCTTTTCAAAGAAAATTACGTAATATTGATAGTGAAATGTATTTTACAGTTATCTATTTAATCCTAATGTATGAAATAATTTGGTAGAAATGGTCCTTAGTGTTAAAAATTGGCTGGGGGGGTCGGCCGGAGGGCACGGGGTAGAGGATCTATCGAATTCTTCAAATTTTTTAACTTTTTTAAAAACCCAAAAAACTTTAAAAATGTGAAAATTGTCTTGCAACGTAAAAAGGGGAGTCGTGATGGTCGCGTTAGCCCCCCCCCCCTTCCCCATATCCCCCCCTGTCGTACAGCCACTGTCAGTTTAAACTTTAATTTTTTTTTGACCATGGCTAAAACTAAATTTAAAATTTTTTAATTTGGTTTTGGGGATAGTACAATCTACAATATCAGTTACTTGTACGCATAAAAACTTTTACGCGTAGTGCGTGTCATGTATCTTATGTAAGTGGATGGGGTTGATTTTGATTTCTAGTTAGTAAAATGCTTGGTAATATATTTTTCGAGTAAATTTATAGATAAGTATTACTTATTTTATAATATATCCAATTATCAAAAAGAGCAATTGCAAAATTTTCTGAAAACAATGTACTGAAATATAGTAATGAAACTGCTCTATCAACAAAAAAATTGAAAGCAGTTTGAGAAGTCGTATTTTTATTCACCCCCTCCCTAATTTGAGATAGACAATAATTCAACTCATGTTTTTTTTAAAGGCACATACCAAATGGTGTGTACTTCACTATTTAGATCAAAAAATATGTGAAAATATATCATTTGTATTTAAATTTTGTGTAACATGTAGTAAAATGTTGTTATATGATGAATATCTTAAAAAAACTTGAAGCACCAAGGATTTATAAATAAAACCTATCCTCCACCCCTTTAAAAAAACTAGAACATAGGCAAACTGGTTGTTCAAAAAGATTGTGCACAAAGTAAATAAATAAAATAACCTTTTGTTTTGACAAAACTACGACGGACTGCCAAGCGACAGTCATTTCAGTTCCGGCACTCTTCTGGGGTTTTGATTGTGATTGGAAATGTCGATTACTTTTATCCCCCCCTCCCTCTCCCCGGCCCCCCATCATTTCCCCCACCCCCCCGCTTCTCCAAGGTGCCGAGATTTTAACGGGCTAATGGGGAAGCCCGCGTCTCTTCAAAGACCCAAAAATTGTCTTAAGCAAATTTTTTTGGAAAATTTGGATGAGCGTAGCGGGCAAAACGAAGATTCCATTTTAATACACTGGAGAAAAAATCCGGAATGTTTTTTTTTTTTTGATTTTTGTGTGTCTGTTTACCGATTCCCGCAAAAAACCGATTCCCAATTGCAATAAAATTTTTGGAGACCTTTGAAATCTCGAAATTTGAACTGCCACGTTTTTTGCGAGATCGAAAAAAATTTTTTCTATAAAATCGCAATTTTACGATTTTTTTTCGATTTAAAAAAAAATTTTTCGACTTATAACCTTAAAACACCTGATGCTTTATCCGTTTGAAAGTTTTTCTCACAGAACTTAATTTTTAAAATTTAAGATATTCGTGTGGAAATTTGAGCGAAATAAAAAAAATTATTTCTCAAAAAATCAAAATTTTATGGTTTTTTTTTTTTTAAAACTTTCTTTGATTTAAACCCTACATCTTTACTTATTGTAATGATTTTTTCACGAATTTAATTTGAATTAATATACTGTGCTAAATTTTGAGCGCAATCGAAAAATTTTTCTTATGAAAATTGAAATTTTTACGTTTTTTTCTTTTAAAAAAAATTACGATTTAAAAAAAAATTAATTTAATTTTTTTTTTTATTAATTTTAAATTTTTAAAAAAAATCTTCGACTAAGTAATGATTTTTTCAAGAACAAAAAAAATCCGCGAACAAAAAATTTAAGGGCAGCTCAATGCCCAATTACGCTCATCCAAAAATTTAGAATTTACGATCTTTGTACCCAAATTTCCCAATTTTAAGGGGGTAGTAAGGGCACTAGTGGTTAAATCGTTTGCCGCCCCTCGGAAAGTAATCTTATATTTTTTTCAACCCCCATGCCAAAATTTTATGCTGGTAAAATGTTAATAAAAAAAAAACACTACTAGGGTGGAGGGAGAAAAAACTACGAAAATTGGTTTATTGGACCGAAACTGCTAAAGCGTAAATTTTTTTGGGTAATTTTAAAATTTTAAAGTATATTGTTTTTTGACTACAATTAGAAATTAAAAAAGTCCGCCCCCAAACCCGGGAAACGAACCACGGATCCCACATTCCGGTGGAGTCTTAACCCCTAGACCCTCAGGGCGGGTACTTTTAATCTCTGAATTGTATTTTCATTATACATCTGAATGGGTGGAAAAATACTGCAACGAATATCTGCGCCTTTTAATGACCCCAAAAATAATTATAATGTCATTACCTTTACGCAGGTATGAGCGAGGGGTTTTTTTCTCGATTGGTTTATCGGGAAAAACCCCCCGTGGGGGTAATTGTTTTTTTTTACTAAATTCAAATTAAAAAAGTCCGCCCCAACGGGGAAACGAACCCACGATCCCCCACATTCCAGGTGGACGGGGAATGAATTGGGAATTGTAGTAAATAAAAAAAATTACCCCCAGGGGAGTTTTTTCCGATAAACCCAAAATCGGAAATAAGTATAGAAACACTAGTTTTAAATTCCCAAAATTTTTAAGGGAGGGTTGGGGGCTGGGTGTGAAATATCGTTGCCCCCCAACGGAATATTTTTTTTTTTTTTTTAAAACTCCAGAAAAATTTCATGCGGAAAAAGTTGTAAAAAAAAATCTACTGAGGGGGGGGGGGGGGGGGTAAAAAACGTGAAATTAGGTTGTTTTTTTCCCAAAAACATCTTAAGCGAAAGTAAGGATTTTTTTAATAAATAAAATGTACAAATACACCTGTACCAACTTAATTTTAAGGGGGGTAGAGGGCACTGGGGATAAAATGTCGTTGCCTCCAACGGAATTTTTTAATTTTTATTTTTTATCAACCACCACGCAAATTTCTCTGCTAACTTATTTACAGTGTTTGTCACTAAAAGTATAATTTTTTTGGTGGGGGAAAAAAAAAGGTGTTTTTGTATGAATGTTTTTGTTGACGGGACTAAAACCCAAATTGACACAAATTTTTAATCTGAAATTTGGGAAATATTAAAAATGTATTAAGTAGACCTAATTTTTCCCGAATTTAAGGGGGTGGGTACAGTGGGGGGAAAATACGCTTGCCCCCCGGCGGATTATTATTTTTTTGATTATTATGTCCACATGAAAAATTTTCATGTGAAAAACTCATTAGGGCTTCACTGGTAAATGCTGGAAATAAAAGGTAAAAATAATATAAACTTTTTGGGATGGGGGTTAAAAAAAAGTGGTTTGGGAAATAAAATGGTAAAAAAACCTAGCCAGAGATGAAGTAAACCTCATGTTATTTTTTCGTAAAGTATTGCAGGGGGGTGATTCGATTAAAAACCACCCCCCAAAATCAAGTTACGTACTAGTTATCAGGTCGGGCCTTCACGTTGGCATGCCTGGAAGCGGGGTTCCCGGAAAGCGAGGGTGAGGATATTTTCCGAGTCGTAGACGTATAAAGACGAGCAGCATCATGAACCCCCCGTAATTTTTCATGGGCAAATATTGCCCCGAACACGGATATTGCGGCCCCCCAAGATAAAGGCCCGGGGTACAGGCGGGGGCATCGTTTTCAGAATTAGCAGGACTTTTTTTAAAATAGATTGAGATCAGGGTGAAAAAAATACACTGGTGAGCTGTGAACGACATGAAAGTGAAGTCTAATTACTGGGAAAACGCTAAAGTCCCGCCGCTTTTGATGGAGGGTTTTTTTAAAATTTTTTTATTTTGCGTGGGATTCTTTACTTTTTGCAAGTGCTTTGTTTTGCTGCCTAGCATGTAGGTGAAGTTGCAAGTTTCTTTTGTTTTTTGTCAATTGGTATTTTTTACGTAAAAAACTTATATTAAAAACTTCATTTCTTGTTTTCGGGCAACTTTTTCAACTTTTTCTTTCAAAAGTTACATCACCATAACCTTAATAGTCGTTCCGATGACCCCCAAATTCACGAAAATTGTCCAACGGAGTGGCAAAGTTCACATATACTTCGTTCCCACACCCACAGCTATCATTTCAAGCGATTAACTCAACATTTCGTTCGCCTTTAGCGCGCGCGTATAAACACGCCCGAGCAAATTTTTTCGCCCGCACAGTGACAATTAATATTAAATTTTTTTGTTAAAAATGCACTTACAAATCATCTTTAGTCCAGTTTTCCCCCATTAACACGTTTTAATAAGTGTACTTGTTATACGCCAAATACATAAATACAGTCTGTTTCATGATCAAATGACCCCAAAGCGTTTTTTAAAAAATACGCACTGCTTTCGTTTGATGGCAAAAGGGAGAGTTTTTCAAAAATATTATTGAAATGCTCAATATAATAGTTTAAAGATGTTGGCAAAAAAATGGCTATCTTGAATTTGCCCTAAATATTAAGTACACGAATAAAAAAATCCCAAAGCTGCGCGGGCATCGGTGGGAAAAAAAGTATATATCACTTAAAATTTCCCTTTTAATTAAAATTAATTCATTTTTTTCACTCTTGAACGCGAATAAAGCAAATCAATTTGGAGAAATGTAAAATTTAAACAAAAAAAATACGTCGTTTCCAAAAGGGGGTCCCCCCTTTCAATTTTTTAAGAAATTGGCGGTTTGCAAAAACAATTGTCCATGGAAAGTTTATAATTGTATTTGGAATTTTAATTATCTCCCACTGGGGAAAAAATAACTATACCATTCTTTTCGTTATGGCTGTCAAATGTTTAATTCCGAAAAAATATAATCACAGCGAGTGCACTCAATATTTTTTTTCAACCCCTTCCCCCACTTCAATGCAAATTACTTAGTTTAAGCATAGCGTTTAAGCGTTTAAAAATTTTTTTTGAAATATCACATAAACAAAAGCATTGTTCAGGGGAAATATAAAGAATAGTGTTAAGATGTTCCAAAAAGTGGGGTTTTTAAATGTATAATAGTAAATAAATATTTTATACGTTTTTATTCATTTTACATTTGTCATTCACAATTTCACCTGTACATTAAAATTTTTTACTATAAATTTATTTCATCAATAGTAGACATAACTGTCTAAAAATAGAAACCCCCCAAACATAAAAGCAGATTGCGATGCAGCTTTAGGTGCGATGCTAAGATAAAATCATACCGTTACTTACCGTTTATTAAAATATTTTTTTTAAAATTTTATTATACAAAACATATTTTTTTACCGGGGGACACAATATGGTGGGGTGACAGGCCATTGGGGGTAAAGAAGAAAAACAAATTGAAGCGCGGGATTGAATTTTTAAGGGGTGAATGGGGTTAAGAAATTTATAAGATGGGAGCACGAAATTAGGGAAAAAACTAAGAGTAGAGGTTTTTAAATTTAAGCTAGGGAAAAAAAGGGTGGGTGGTTTGGGGCACATGAAGAGGATGCAAAAAAAAGGGTTCCGAAGATGCAATATGAACAGACAGGGAAAAACAAGAAAAAGAGGGAGGCCAGACTGAGATGGGGAAAACATTAAGCAAGGATTTTAAAAGGAGAAATGCAGCTTGGGGAAAAGGGTTTACCGGAAAATGAAAAGGGGAAAAACAAAAAAAATGGCAAAAACTGGTGGAGGTCCCGAGGAAGAAGACAGTGACGAGGAAAAAAGATGATGCAGAGGAAAAAAAAGATTTTTGTGGGAAAAAGCGCAGGCATGGCTCCCTGGATAAGCCCGGGGAGCCAAGAATGTGGGGGGAAGTCCCCACCCCTACCCGACTTAGTTGGAAATAGGGGTCGAATTAATTAATTAATTTTGTAATATTGTTGCCAAATAAGAAATTACGCAAAACGTATTTTTTTTAAAATAAATTTAAAAATAAAGAAGTACAGTTTGTTCACTATTTGTTTTCAGAGAACCATTTTTTCTTCAAAAAGTTTTATATAAGGCTATCTCTAGTCAAAATGAAACCCGGGGGGCTTCAGAAAAAGGTTTTTACCTTCCATCATGTAAACCGGAGGGTTTATTCCCGGGAAAGGGTTCCCAAGGGTCTTTTCCAAAATCTGTGATAGTTTGCCCGTTTGATGTTTTATGAATGCGTCTTTTAAAGGAGGGACAAAGGGATATTTTATGGTTCCCCTTTCGTGCAGAACAACGAATAGCGCTAATCGTTTTCTTTTGTTATGCTTTTTTTCCCCCCCCTAAAGTTCATAACAAACTCTTCACACCATCCATTGTTTCGGGGTTCACATCAAAAATTTGTCCCCAGTAGAGAAAAGACTCGATGCTCGAAGAATTGCAAAAAGTGGGCTTTAAACAAAATTTTTTTTGCTGCGCTATCTTTCCTTTTCCCTTTAAAAGCGTAACTGTACAACATAAGATAATTTCGTGCGGGTCGGGGGCGTTGCGTATAAACCCTTAGGGATAAACCTCCCCCCTATAAAAAATAAGTTGGAGTGTTTTTGGGGGGGTCTTTCGGGATAAAACGAAGAAAGGGTCGTAGCACCCAAACCCCTTTTGCAATAATCCCCCCTCGATATAATTTGATTTTTGGGCGAGAACCCACCAGATGGGGCTTTAAATATAAAAGTTAGTTGAAAGACCCACCTGAGGGGGCTCAGCACATAACACTTTTTGGCCTAAAACAATCTGGTAGGGCCTGTGTATAACATTTCATCGAGAGACCTTCCGGGGGGCGTAGCGTATAAAATTTTGAGCAAACTGAACCGAAAATCGGTCGGGAA
>JAMZAV010006604.1:0-35496 GCA_024449915.1 Sweltsa coloradensis
GATCGGTTTTGCACTGCCCCGGCCTTAAATACGATCTTGGTTGGTTATCGCTCACTCGTCGATTGTGTCGGGGCCTACAGGGGTTGGCTTGGTCGCTTTGGTTTAAAGTCCCCCACTGAAATTCAGTTACTATATAACTGAGTGGGTAGCCAATTTATTTATTTATTATTTATTTATATAGTTCATAAATAACTTTAGTTTAGTGTATGGCTCAAAAACTCTAGAACATTTTGTGCAATTGATTTCTTGAAAATGCTTGAATTTTCAGATTGTAGGGTACTAGATTTGCAAATAAAACAAATAAATGATATACCCTACTCTGTGAAAAAGGAACTTAGGTGAGAAATGTTTTAGTTTCTTAATGTAACACCAGTTTGTAATTTTGTACATTTTGATGTAGGTAGGCCCTATCATACGTTAATTTATGACTTATAATAGAGGTGTAGTGAAAAATGGTGGTCCCAAAATTGACGTTTTAAAAAAAATGTCCATTTTATTGCCCAAAATGTAATATTGTCGACGACGAGATTGAAAAACCACATTTTGAAAACGCAAATTTCGCAAGATCTCGTGTATAGCACAAAATAAACGTAAAAGGTATGAAACTGGTCAAAACACGAATTAACTCGCGAAATTTAACCTGTTGGTATGCAAAATGTAGGGGGATGGTGGAGGTGCCAGTCCAGAATTTACGCGAATTTTGGTGGAGGTGCCGGTCCAGACCGAACATTACGCGTTAAATTTTATTATCGATTTAATGTACTCCAACTCATTTACACTCTTGAAATATAAATTAAAAGCCCTTCTTCTAAATACCGTATAGAGTACCGAATACAGGCCGACCCCCAAACTTTGATCATCGAAATTTTAAAAAAGGAATTTTTAATGAAATATTTTTATTTTACGCGCCGTTATTCCTGCGGTCTGTTTCCGCGGAGCCAGTGGCAAGGTCGTTTTTCCCGCGGGGCCTATTGACGCGGAGCCCGTGATGACGTAGCGCTATGACGCAATCTCCAAGCGGACCGGTTCATATCGCCCAGTTATCTGTTCCTCGTCATACTTCACTCATCAGTAGGCCTGGAAGTAGCGTCGCGTCCTCTGTGCCTGCCGTATTGTTGGCGCAGCGCCAGACAGAAGCAGTGAACTATACGTATTTCCTTGTCACACGGCGCTGTAACTTGGTGTTAGAAATTAGCGCGTCAAAATGCCGATGCTCGCATATAGGCCGAGGAGGGATTTTGAGACCTAAAATAATGAAAAAAAGGTCGGCCTATATTCGGTACCCTATACGGTAAAGCTTATATGAACGTCCAAATACTCGTTTCAATTGTAATTATCTTGTTACTATGTATTTTGTATTATAATAATAATCCTGTAATATAGCTTTAATTATGTGTAAGGTACCTGGTAGTAAGACACAATTGTGTAATGGGGCTTTGCTCTGATTTTTACTTCTATCAATGTGCGTTGAAAAGGGTTATTACAAGTATTAATCTGTACTGTGTAATTACATTGAAAATAAATAAAAAATAAAAATACTCATTAAAGGGGCTAAAAAACCCCAAAATTATTTTTTACTACGTGATCTATAGCCAGGCTATAGCACAATACTACACTTAAATGAAAAAATTATATCTTGTAACTGTGATTTAACACGAATTTTTTAATTTTTTTGATCCTGAAATTGGCGAAAATCGGTGTTTTGGAAAATTTCTTAAATCGGCTTTAACCTGCTTCTGTTTTGGTCCACATAGATACTAGAGCATAGTACCAATCTAAAATGCCCCTTTATAACATTGTGTCTTGAAACTGTGCCCAAATATACCCTCAAACACCCAAAATTATGCATTCCAAAATCACACCCCATCTTGGTAATCAGCATATTTTGACCGAACTACTTGCCTAAATTACTAAACAAAATATAGAGAATTTACAGAAAAGGCTGTCGAGTACGTCAATAATGGCCAATATTTTTTTGGATCAAAATCCTCCAAGGTAGGCCACGAGGCATAAAAATCGACCCCATTTCTTATGGGAGATTTTTGCCGATGGGACCTAGCTCGAAAAATGTCATGTTTGACAATTTTTTGGGAGGTCATGGTGGTCCCAATAATTTTTCTGTTAATTGCTAAATTCATTACTAGTTAGCCTGAATGAAATATATTTTTTGAGTTTAGCTGTTAAATACCCCTTTAAAAGAATTCCTTGATGATCATTTCACAATTTAACTTCTTACCTCTTTTTCCCTTCACTTAATGGCTATGTTTAAAAATAAAATAAAAACTATAAAATGTGCCGTATAGCCTAGGCCTAGGTTACTTCAGCCTATTACTATCTCCCACAAAAAATACAATTCTAATCATTAAAGTTTGATATACAAAATTGTATTTCCTTCTTCAACTTAACTGATTCTTTAACTCTTCAACTTGGTTTGTTTGCATTTGTTATCCTTATTTTTTAAATAATGTGTTTAATAAATAAAATAAATAAATTGTATTTAGAGTCTACCCACTCAGTTAAAAAACTGATTTTCAGTGGGGGGGCAGTAAACCAAAGCGACCAAGCCAACCCTGTAGGTCCCGACGCAATCGACGAGTGAGCGATAAACCAACCAAAGATCGATATTTGTAATAGGAAATGCATTTAGTAGCAATCAGTGGTATGGACAGTGCGAACACACACAGATCAACGCCAGAATCAACAAGGCCGATTCAGAACAACTTTGAATTTATTATGTGCTTCGTTGCTAGGACGGCTCCAAAGTCACCGTTTACAAACTCCTAAGACAAGAACTGATGGACTAAGTCCAAACCAGAAGCTAGAAAACTTCTGACTTTGGCGGGAATCAAACCTTGGACCTGGAGCAGGTAGGCTAACCACAAGACCAACGAGCCCTACTTGTGTAGGCCCTACTTGTTGTTATGTGTTTGTGGATTTGTATTAGGTCCTATATATGTACAGATTGATCCAGTAGGTAAACGTTTAAATCTCGTGTTCTTCGTCCCAGTCTCGATTCTTTATATTTCCATGTTGTTTTACTCTGGACAAGGAGATATCAACAAGAGCAGCTGAGATTAAGTATCATGTAACATTCTGACATACAACACACCACTACAGTACCAGGGGAAACTAGGGTTCACTCTACAGTTCACTATGTACAGAGTAGCCTTGTGCTGGCAAGCATAGGAACACATTGAACTTGCCACCATTAAGCTGAAGGGTGCCACAGCCTGTATTGCATGACTTACATGAATAATATACACATGCCTAGAGTGACATATTTACAATAACAGCGGTCAAGGATTGGCCCCTGAGAGACAAGATAGCCCGACTCTCATTAACAAAACATACCTACTTAGTACTTAATAATCTTAGACAATATAATATGAAAGGAATGCGGCAATTATTTGAGTAGAAAAAGTTTGAAGTTCAGAAAAAAGTTGGATATTTTTTACTAATTTGTAGTAGGCCTAGTGTGCGGGCAGTGTCACCCATTATTTGACAAGTCAAAAAATGTTGCTCAGTTTTCAGGTACAAATTTAAAAACAAAAAAATTGGATAAGAACCGTTTGATATCTCTTTAAGTTTGGTTCAAAATGTTTGTAAAGTTCAAAGTTCGATTTCAAAACTATGAAAGTTGGAGTTTGAAGTAAAAATAGTGGGTTCGTAAAAACCCTAAAATCCATTAAACCAACCCAACTTAATAAATCAAATTGTTATGATTGTACAATGATTTTGAATTTTGGTGATTAGGCCTAAACGACGATTTTTTTCAATTTAGTATTAGTATTAGTAGTTTTAGGGCGCTTCAACAGCAAAGATTATTCGCGCTTTAATTTAGGCTGCCCTACATTCAAATCCCCCATAAATACGTGAACAGGAACTCACAACTTTCAGAAATTATAAAATCCATCCTGATCGGAGTTCGAACCAGAGTCTTCCACATTCCAGGTAGGCGCCTTAGCCAACTAGACCACCGAGACAGTAACTTTTAAACTTTTGAATTGTAGATGCATTACAGAACTGAATGGACAATCATGATCACATTTTAGATAATTTTTAAAACCATGATTCTTTGTAGGCCCTATCGCCAGTTGTTACAAGTCTGTCCCTAACCAAATTTAGCTTCAGAATGGGGTATATGCAAGAAGTTCAAAAATGCTAATTAATGGGTGTTTCCTGATGTTCTTTTAATTCTAAACACAAAAAAATTGGTTAGAACGTTTGAAAAAAATGTATTCTATAAGAAAACTGTGTTTGAAAATGCGTATTTTTCAAATGCCGCCGTGGCAACCGATAACGCGCTCTGATTGGTCGTGACGTCACCCGCCATGTAAGAAGCACGTAGAGGCAGTGGACTTGCTTGGTTGACGCGCAAATCCAATACGCAGGCCTACCTGACAGAATGGATTTAAGGAAGGCAGAGGCTAATAATATTAATTAACCAGAAATCTCTGATTCTAATAGGTAAATGAGTAATTAATTAACCATACTTCACTGCCATTCGATGATAACGTACAAACCTACCCAAATTAACTTTCTTTGCAAAACCTCCATGCGCGAAACCACCGTAAGAACAGCTATCTAGGCCTAGGATTTTCAAGTAAAGGTTTGGCTATTCGACGCCTAGAAGGGCAATATATACAAGAAAATATATTCATGTTATTTATGCAGTAAGACACAATGAGTAATTTATCACAATACAATGCCACCACTAATTAATATAACGTACCAAAAAATACGATTTCCCGTGCATAACCCCCGAGATTGTAGGCCTTATAGGCCGGGCATATAGCTTGGCCTACAATTATTAAAAGTTAATTTTGCACGTAATTTATACAGTAAGACGCATGAGTAATTTATCATAATACAATGCCTTCACTAATTAATAACAAATATAACGTACCAAAAAATACAATTTCCCGTGCATAACCCCTAGATTGTATAGGCCTAATAGGCCGGGGGATATAGCTCGGCCTACAATAAAAGTTAATTTTGGACGTAATTTATACAGTGACACATGAGTAATTTATCATAATAAAATGCCACCACTAATTATAATTAATAACGAATATAACGTACCAAAAAATACGTTTTCCCGTGCATAACCCCCGAGATTGTAGGACTAATAGGCCGGGCGTATAGCTCGGCCTACAATTAAAAGTTAATTTTGCACGTAAAAATACAGTTAGACACATGGGTAATTTATCATAAAACAATGCCACAAATTAATAACGAATATAACGTACCAAAAAAATACGTTTTCCCGTGCATAACCCCCGAGATTGTACGCCTATAGGCCGGGCATATAGCTCGGCTTACAATTAACAGTTAGTTTTGCACGTAATTTATACAGTAAGACACATGAGTAATTTATCATAATACTATCCCACCACTAATTAATAACGAATATAACATACCAAAAAGATACATTTTCTCGTGCATCCCCCGAGATTGTAGGCCTAATAGGCCGGGCATATAGCTCGGCCTACAATAAAAAGTTTAATTTTGCACTTTTATAGATTAGAAATGATTTTAAAAGCTCACGGACATTAATAATTAGCATAATAGTTTTGGCAACCACAACCCATGCTTATTTACCACCGTGAGGTTAGCCGCGATCAGGATTTTCACTTTTATGTAGGATGGCTATTCGACGCAAAAGGGTAATGCATACAAGAATACATATTTTTGTAACTTATACAGTAAGATAAATTAGTAACTTATCATAATACAATGCCACTCTAATTAAAACGAATATAATGTGTAAAAAAAAAAAAACAGGCGAAACCCCGAGATTATTGACCTATGATGGGCATATAGCTCGGCCAACAATCTAAAAGTTCGTTTTGGCAGCCACATTCCCTATTATCATTCATTACTATGTTACTATGTCAATTTACGCCTCAAATCTTTGGAACACTTAAATACAGCTTATTTAGCGTAGCGACACAAGTGCTAGTGCATAAAGGAACAACACAATACTTATAATTCGATATTCATTGCTGATTGCCGCGAAAGCAGGGCCCCTGCGCGTGTTATCCCATGCGTCGCTGGTAGCCTACATGGCCGGTGACGTCACGAAAATGGCGCGCGACCAGGTGCGTTTCAAAACACTAATTTGACCAAGAAAACTAAAAACAATATTACGGCCAAACTAATGGAAATGTAGAGAGCTAATTTTTTTGGTGTTCTATAGGGTGTTAGTGGCTATCGAAAAATACACTTACAGAATTTGTGCAAATAGCCTATTACATGTAAATTACAGCCAGCGTACAGCTCTTTAAAATACGTTTTTAAAATAGGGCCGCATCCTTAACATTTAAGTTATTTTCACTAGCCTTATTTTATTTTAACATAGGCCTACATAGTGAACTGTGGTGTGAACTAGTGAACATGCTAGGAACATGCTGGTGCTTCTTCATGACCACTAACTTAACGATATCATCACTTCACTCACTGACTACAGCCGTGTCAGATAACTTTAAAGACTGCAAGAAACAAGGCAATAAATTTTAGGTTTCCTCAACTTATGTTCAGAGTTTAGGTAAGAAGCAAACTGACAATCATCGCTTTGTGCCTTGTCCCATATCAGACTTTACACCATTACGCTGAGGAATGATATCGTTAAGTAAGCAGTCGAGCACCGTTTCAAGCATGCAGGATAAACCAGGGAGGATAGAGAGATTAGGAGTTACTAAATTGTTCCAAGATTTGACTTACATACATCGTTTGAAATGTTGTGCGACACGAGCGTAGGCGCTGAATGTGGTGATGTCCGAGACGCTGAAGTTGAAGAATCACACGTGAGCTGCGACATACGATGTGGAAGGTTCTTGAGAAGCCTTCTTGACGATTGTTCAGGTACCCATTCCTGAAATGAACGACTTCGTGACAACACAATGGTAAAATAAAAATGATTGATAGTTAATTGGAAAGGTAGGCCTATACAGTGTGTATACTAGGGTGGGCCGAAAAACAACCTTTTTTTTTTTTTAAGTCGTAATACCGCGGAAAAGTTGCGGATTGGGAAGACTAAAAAGGGTAAAAAAAAAAAAAAAAAAAAACGGTTTATATCTTCCGGTCGCGCATGTGCTCTAAACTTTTCCAAAATTTTGAAAAATTCACATTTTTACGATAATTTTTAACATTTTTAAATTAGCCTCTTCCCGAATGTAAAAGCTCGAATTTTTCATATTTTAAATTTTCTTCTATGTTAAAAATATTAAAAATTATTGTAAAAATGTGAATTTTTCAAAATTTTGGAAAACTTTAGAGCACATGCGCGACCGGAAGATATGAACCGATTTTTTAAATTTTTTTAAAAATTTTTTAGTCTCCACAATTCGCAACTTTTCCGCGGTATTACGACTTTAAAAAAAAAAATGTTGTTTTTCGGCCCACCCTAGTGTATACTGCATTATTAATCGAATCAGTAATATCTTTACAAATAGTGCCACTTTCACTTGTTTTCAAGTTCAACAATTGATCCAAGATCAATACTAATTGGCTTGCTAGTTAATTTACTATTTAGGCCTAGGCCTTCTCGATTTATTTAACATGGTTTATTGAAACTCGTAGGTACATACTAGGAAAACGCTTAAGTCCCGCCGCGTTGTTGGATGAGCGTAATTGGTGCATTGAGCTGCCATGTGTTATGCGGATTTTCTGTTGTTCAATGTTCTGTGAAAAAATTAGTACTAAGTTGAAGATTTTTTTTAAATTAAATTAAATTAAATTAAAAATAAACTTTAATTTTTAATTTTTTAATTAATCGTATGAATTTTTAAAAATTTAAAAAACGAAAAATTGCGATTTTTATAAGAAATAATTATTCGATTGCGCTCAATTTTCACACGAATATATAAATTCATAAAATTAAGGTTCTGTGAAAAAAGTACGTATTACAATAAAATAAAGCATGTAGGTGTTATAAGTAAAAAAATTGTTCTAAAAAAGAAAAAAACTCACAAAATTTATATTTTCATGAAAAATAATTTTTCGATTGCGCTCAAATTTCACACGGATATCTTCATTCATAAAATTAAGGTTCTGTGAAAAAATCATGAAAATCGGATTAAGCATGTAGGTGTTATAAGTAAAATAAATTTTCAAAAAATCGAAAAAAATCGTAAAATTGCGATTTTCATGAGAAATAATTTTTTGATTGCGCTCAAAAACGTGGCAGTTCTAAGTTCAGAGATTTCGAAGGCCTCCATAAAATTTCATCGGAAACGGAGTATCGGTTTAGCCGGAATCGTGCTGACAAACACACAAAAATACAGAAAAAAAAAAGAAAGAAGGAAAGAAAAAAAAAAAACATTCCGGATTTTTTTCTCCAGTGTAGTGAAATGGAATCTTCGCTTCGCTCGCTACGCTCATCCAAAAATCATGTTTATGAAATGCTACGAGCTTTTGGCAAAACATATCGGCCTCATTGATTCTTTGGCAATTTTTCTTATTAAAAGCAAAATTTGTTCTGGATGATCGGAAGGACTGTTGCGCCATGTCGATGATGAGGCACTCCAGTCTTGAAGATGCCACCAACATGGGAGCCTCATCATCACACGACGCAACAGCCCAAGGATCATCCAAAACTCATCTACGGGTCGTGAATATCCCAACAAATTTTGTGTAATCGCGATAAGGATAATACATAGATATATCTTACTTTTCTTCGACTACCGGTATCAATACTGTTGGGCAGCCATAGACAACGTACTGTATTTAACAGTTCAGCCTGTCACATCAGGTCTAGCGGCCGAGTGTGTGAAGGGAAGATACTTTTAAAGTGGAGCATCCAACCTATTATAACTAGGTGTTTGTTTTTCGCTAATAGCGAAAAATTTCGAAAGCAAGTCAAAATTTGTGTTTTAAAAGTTATAAAGTCAAAATTTATGTTTAATGCTAAATAAAGTCGAAATGGATGTTTATTGTTTATCAAAGACAAATACATTGATTTTACCATTTTCAGCCAAGAAAGTGCTTTTATTACTAATAATTAGAGATGGTGTTTTAAAAATTTTATAGCATATACATATAGCAACTATAAAAGCTACAAAAATAAAAATGTAATTTTTCATATTTTTTTCACTTTTCTCGATCTTTCACTTAAAATGAGTGAGTTTAAAGGTATGTTTATTTTCGCGAATTTTCGCGATAAACGGCTTTGAACGCGATAAACTTGCTTAATTGCGATATACACGCGAAATTGGGTAATTTTCTAAAAAGTTGTAAATAAGTGGCTTTTCTGGTAATTTTTCGAAAAATACGTATTTTTTAGGGTTGCCGTCGATAATCGAAATATCGATCGATTATCGATATCAGTAATATGATATGATAATCGATTCAAGTATTTTGATATGATATGATATGATTATCGATTTAAATAGTGACATCGATGTTTTCGCGGTTTACCATGCTTAAAAATGCCGCGCTGTCGTATCAACGCGCCGATTGGTTGTCGGAGTAGCCAATCGCTGCTCAAGTATAATGCCACGCCCACCGCCGCCAGTGCGCATGCGCTCGCAGCGCGATACAAGGCGATACGAAAACATCGCCCGGCCCGATTGCGATGTATTCAGTACGGCTCGACGTGTTGTGGCGTGAACTTCTCTAGCGTCAATCTCCCCAATTATATTGAATTCGCGATGTTTCTTCCGTGTTTCTGCTTCCTAGGCTCAATTTGGAATTTGAATGATAATCGATTTGGGTCTATGATATCGATATATTTCGATATGATAATCGATTCGATGCCTCCGATTATCGATCACGATTTTCACATCGAACGGCAACCCTAGTATTTTTTTATTTTTTCGCCGTGGCCTGTCGAGCTGCGGTCTTAATGAAGAAGTCCCCAAAATCACCGCTAGAGAGGTCTACGCTCACAACTAGCACCTACTAGATTATCGATTCCCTTTAGCTACCGTAATCTAAAAAATATATATAATATATTTTTTCATTATTCAACGAACGACGACCAAAAAAAATTAATGCTATATAAACGCTATTTTTGAAATAATTAATGCTATTTTTTCATTTTATTAATGCTATAAAACAGGGTTGCCGTTTTAACGGATTTTATCCATTTTTACTGATATTTCGGGTGCAAAACGGATAAACGGATTTTTAGTCTTATTTACGGATAGTATTTTGTTTATTACGTTTTCTATGCTTATTTTCGTATATTTGAATCTGCGCGGGCTTGTTTCGATTGTAAACATTGAAGGCGGGGCGATAATCGATTCGACTTTAGATAGGGGGCGGAGCAAGGGCGGAGCCGTGTCCCAGACATTGTAGAAACTGTTCTGTGTAGTAGTAACAGCCAGAACAGTTGCTTTTGGGAGGATGCAAGATAAATTGAACAGCCAAGGACAAACAATGGAGATTGGAGCCTACAAAATTGTTTTCTTTCGTTTTTGTTTATAAAGTTTGGATTATGTGATCTTAAACATGAAAAATAGAATTAGTATATGATTAAAATGTTATTAACAAGTTCTGCAAGACTGCAATGTTATTAATAGACACAACACATGGGCCTTGGTCAAAATTTGATGCAACATTCCTAGGGCCTAGGCCTAGGCGGCTAGGCCTAAGAATTTTTTAACCAGGTCAGATTTAAAACAGATTTTCTGTAGGTTAAATAAGTAACATTTTATTTTACATTTTTATTCAATCTTTTCAAGCAACTACGGATGTTTCAGGCTCATTTATTCTCGTCTGTGCATAGGCCTAGGCCCTTGGCAACCTTTAGGTTACGATGGTAACAACATATAAACATCGCATTTAGCCATTTTCATAGTTTGTTCAATGAAATTAACGTTTTTAGACTTTTCACGGATATTTGCGGATTTTTAACGTCCTCCAACAGGATTTGAAATAAATGTCAGTGGCAGCCCTGCTATAAAACACCAACTCTACTAATAATTTATCTGAAATTGTAATGAATATGCCTAGTTGTTTGAAGGTCCATATTATGGTAAATTTGTTTGTACCTGCTGTAACATATAAGACTCGCGGGCTAAGATTTATTTTTAAATTGATTCTTTGCTAGCATATTTGTGAGGAATTTATGGAAGAAAATCATATCATCGAAATAACATCAAAATTTTAAAATCTAGAAGCTGAATTAGGAAAATAATAAAACTATTTTCAAACATCTCTACTTATAACCATGACCTGTAGCAACAATTGTAACTTGTAAATGTTTCAAGTTTAATGCTGTTTGTCACCCATGGAGTTTTCAACTAACAATAATGTTTAGTTGTGAATCCATCCATCAGAATCTTTTGAACTAAAGCGCTAGATGATGGTGAACCGTTTTCAAAATTTTCTTTCAAGAGGCCAAACCGGTTCATGGTTCTACTTGCCAGTAATTCCTACGGCCAGCCTACCTGTAGCTAGAAGTCCTCTCGTCTTCCTCTCTTGGCTCGGTCTCCATCTGTGATTGAACTCGGTCTTCTTCTCCTCCGACGAGCTGGACACACAAGAATATTACGAGTGAGTCATACAATAACTAGCCAGGTAAATGCATGGTACAAAGTCATTATTAGGCCTAACAATGTAAGTACTAGTATGTGATTGTTAAGTTGTGATATTTAGATCATCCATAATCAGAATTAAAATTAAAATTGGTTTGCGCATTAATTTTATGGAATATTTAATACCAAATGAAAGCAACATCATTTGGAGACATTTTAATTGCAAATCAATGGTGAAAATTATGAATAGGCCTAAAATGCAAACAATTGAATTTGACAAATTGTTTATGGAACAAAAACTGAAATAGTAGTTGAAAGTTTGGAAATAATCCTCCAAGGAGTATTTGCAGAGAGAAGTTCGGATGCCTAGTCCTAAGTAATACAATCACTCAATGTAGGGCTAGCAACTTACCGAGGTGTTGTAATCCTGCAGCTGATCCAAGACGTGATGACCTTGATAAGTCCCAGGTTAACAGCGCCGAGAGCGGCGATGACACCACACTGCGAGAACTAGCACTTAGGCCACGTGGAGAGAAATACAAGCACAGAACAAAACACACTTATTATCTTGAAGGAATGTCTCCGGATTGATTTCAATAAAGTCTGTGTGAATGTCCTTCGCGATTTTTGAAAGCAAACTTGAGCACCATTTAAATTAAAACGTTGAAACGTGACTCGGCAAAAGTTTACGAATAAGCAAAATTAAATATATAAGATGTGAACATATAAGCATTATGATTTGACACTAGACTATGAAAACTTTGCTCATTTGTCGCACACGATACGTATCTTGAAAGTTTGTGGATTTGTTGTAGGCCAACCGTACCTGAAACGAAAAGAAACAAGCATTAGGGCCAAGTCCTAGGTACACGCAGTAGGCCTATTAAAAAAATACATTTAGGTAGGTAGGTTGCCCTGTTACAATTGAGCAACTCTCCAAACCAGTGGACATTTTGTTTTTCAAAAAGATGTTGACCGTCTGCATGGACATTGACCCATTCCATCAGGTGTCTTAGAACCTTCGAGATTCAAGACATCATCTCTGTCATTTGCTAGCACCAGTGCCCATCCCAGTGGACGATACTGCCGAGCTGCCAAAATATGGAACGACAGTCTAACTGAAGCCAATTCCCTTGTAGCGTTCAGAAGAGCTAATTTACTTCCGCCCACTACATTAGTAATGTACAGAGGTAGGTATTTACGATAAAAACAAATTTTCACCGACAATTTCACCGCTTTTGGGCAAAACAAAACCAAAGATGCAGATAAGTTTCAACACTAACCTGATACCTGCCTCTGAATTCTCATTAGCCTACTACATTTTATTGTAATCCGCAATTCTTTTACAAGGTCCCACACCCAAACTTTAAAAAATATCGGAGGGGAGAGGGATAGAGCTTTCAACTAAATGTTGAATTTTTCACCAGCAATTTACCACTTTGGGCATAATAAAAACAAAAATTTACTTTAATTTTCACCCCAAATAACTGCCTCTGGTAATGTAACATGCAACGTAAAAATGCAGTGGATTTCAAAATTTGATATTGCTAATGACAGTTATTATTTTGATTTGGTCTCTATCCATTTGTCGAGTGACCATCCCACCACCCCCGTTTGCCCTGTGTGGTCGAAACAGTTAGGCCTACGTTTTTTCAAGGCCTATTTTACGTTGGTCTATCGATCATTTCCTACGAGATCTCTGCAGTCACTGAGCAGGTAAGCCATACCCCTATTTAAGTGCTGTTCAATAGGTACTAATTTATTTGTTACGTGCTTTTAATTATCTTGTACTTATACTAGGCCTAGTGTAAATAAAGAAGGCTGAGACGGCTTGAGCACGACATAACACCATACGCAAATTTAAAAAAAATCATGAAAGAATGTTCATGAGAAATATTTCTTTGATTGTCCCAAAAAACATTTCAGGTCTAAGTTTAGAGATTTCAAAGGTCCCATCAAAATCCGATCAATATTGCATCAGCCCGGTAGTGAGCCAAGAAACAGACAATAAAAACCACAAAAACAACTAGGCTAGGCCTACGTAATTTATAGTGAAATTGACCTTCATTACGCTCATCCAATGAACATCTAGGCTATAGGCTACAATTTAGTGATGACATCGGATAGTAAATATTGGAGTCGACTCCGGAGCCTTGAGAATTGAGTAGGAGTTCACTCCTCGATTGCCAACAAAAATAAAGAAAAGAGGTTAGCCTTGACCAATGCTAAACACCCTCCTCGGCCCAATTTGTTCTAGGCGGGAGTAAAACACTAACAACATGTTTTGGCTTCAAGTAACAACACTTTATTGTTTGTTTGTAAGGTTGGCTTGGTGTTAAACAGCATAATCTAGGTTAGCTGACACAATATCCAACGCCGTAACCCACTTTCGAAGGAATCGACTCCAAAAGAGTCGGGTAGGGATCGAGTATCCGAGTGGATGTCATCACTAGGCTACATACAGGACAACGTTCGAAGCATGACTCATCTATAGCAGGTACGTATTTGAAATAACAATACATTACTAAGTAAGAGCTAGGGATGTCAACGGGTACCCGGGTATCCGTTACCCGCCGGTACGGGTCCAATTTTCCATTACCCGTTACCAGCAATTACCCGTTCTTTCCTTTGTCCATCGCGATCTTTTTCACGAAACAGACAATACATCGTGTCATTATACCCCTCCCCCTCGTGGCTGGCTGCTGTGATTGTAGCGACGAGTGTTTAGATTGTGAGTGATCTGATACGGAATTCGGAGCTGTTTGAGTGGGGGGATCCCATGAATCGTGAGTCAACGTACACTAAAACATACGTGCCCTTTTACAAATACTTAGCAACTCCCAATGATTTTCTGAATCATTAGACAGACACCCATGATGATAAATTGAACATTTACTACCCGCGGGTACCCGAGTACAAAAATTTCCAGGTATTGACAACCCTAGTAAGAGCCACCTATGCAACAAAAACAAAATACAATCAACAAAATGGTTCCAACTTATTGTTTTAGATTGGTTCACATTGCGGGTTTACAATTCCTGATCATTTAGGCAATCGTAAGCTCCCATTTACGTTTGGAGTTTAGTTTTACAATCGTAATAGACCTATGTATGGCCTTAATAAGGTAATAAATTTCATGCTTTGCACCCAGCCTTGCTCAAGAACACCCCCCCCCCCCCCCCCCACCAATGGGAAGAAACGTTTAAAATTAGGGATGACACCGGTTAGCAAAATCACTAACCGATTTCCAAACACCAAAACCGGTTTAAAATTGTTGTTGTGGGTTAGGAGTGGCGAGGATGTTTGTTGCCTCTACTTTATCGGCATATTTACGATCAGGAAAGTGGGTGACCTTGGATGTCTGGGATAGGTGATCTTGATTTTTAAAATATTAGCCCTGCAGCCGAGAAATGGTGCTCACTTGCGTTCAGATAACCTATGAAGTTTCCCTTGCATGTCTCACCACCATTTACGGGGACTTAAAATATGTACCCTATACATTTTTGAAAATTTGAAACTGGTTGCGTTCAAAACCGGATCCATACCTGCCAAGTTTTGAATTCCTAAATTCGTAAAAGTCCCCAAACAGACTTTAAGGGGCAAATGAGGTGGCGCGGGCAACCGGGGGGTCCGGGGGGCTTGCCCCCCGGATTTTTTTTAACAATCTTGGTGCAATTTGGTGCGTTTTAGTGAGTTTTGGGGACACTTTAATCATTCTTTTTTTTCTCGGCATGTTCGATGGAGGGGGTAGGGTGGGCGGACCGTGAGGGGGACGGGGTTACACATACCAAGGAAGGCAAGAAACGTGAAATTTACACGGCGCGCCAGTTTTAAATATAAAATAACGATTTTTTGTAAAAAAAAAAAAAAAAAAAAATTAAAAATTTTTGAAAATTGAAAAATTCGTAAAATTGACAGGGCAATCGTAAAATCGTAAATGACTACTGTTTTTCGTAAATTTTACGAATAATTCGTAAAACTTGGCAGGTATGCGGATCGAAACCGGTTTCCGGTTAACCAATTGGCATACTACCAAGTCTGACAGACGGGCATCAGGAGTAGGGATGGTACGTGTAAACGTGTACCGTTTTCTCGTGATCGGTAAACGTTTTTATGTAATTACTATTTTTATCCTGTGTGCGACCCGCCGAACAATGTTTTCTCGTGAGTCAATTTAAGCGCGAGTGGCGAAATAGTCTCCTATTTCAACCCCTTCTCCTATTCACCTCGAGGCTCGATTGCGTTGAGTCATCGAAAATCGTAGTCGGCAATGAATAGACAAAGCAAGTGCTTTGATGCAAGTACTCAAGATGTAGGCCTACAAAATGTTGCCAAACTACCGTGTTGTAATGATCGCAGGCACGGTCGCTCATTTGTCAAAATAAATCTTACTAGTAATTACTTTATCTTCAATTACTTGTTTCGTTAATCTTCAATAAATATTCTTACGCCTACTCTGTAGTTGATCACGTCATTTCAATCGCTCTGTGCAGTGTGCGTCCGGCCACTGGCCAGCAAGCGGCACGCGGGCAGTGCACAGAGCAGCAAGCGCTACGTCAGCCGCCCGACTACTCTCCCCACCCCCTTCCCATCCATCCGGCAACTCGCAAATTATACGTCTTCTCGACTTGTTGTAGTGTTGTCTTCCGTAGGCCCACTCAATAAAATTCGAATCAATAGGGACTCCGGAAGGGATCTTTATTACTTGGTGCTTGTGGGGGTCAATTATTATGCAGAAAACAAGTAATGTTCGTAGAATATATGACTATCAAAAACGAAAAGTAAACACAGATAAAGCGCCTGTAGACGTAAACGTGTACACGCTTTTTTTAGTAGGGTGTAAACGTTTAGTGAAATACACGCTTTTTGACATCCCTAGTCAGATGGAAGCGATCGAGTCTGGTTGTACGTCTCTGCTGATGCAAGACGCGACGCGTCAGTCCGATCTACACGGAGAGCTGTAGAGATAGAGCTTTCCCGCTCACTATACGCCTTCTGCGCAGTGCACCTGCGCCGCGTCAGTCTGGTAGACAGAGCTATCAAGACAGGCTCGCTCCTCTCTCGTGAGGCGAGGGCCTCGAGGCCGGCCCGCCCGGCCGGCGGCTGGCCGCACACAGCATAGGGACACGCACACCCGTTTATTATTTTCGTAGAAACAGTAAACGTGTAATCGCATAAAAACGTGTACACGTTTACATGTGTACACTATCCCATCCCTAACGGCAACCCTACAATATAGGCATCTGAAGTCCCTACACAATTGTCCTACATACATTGTAGGCCTATAGTTGTTCCGAAGCAAGTACACCGATGTTGACGTCACCGGCGGGTGGATTGCAGCCAATCAGCGGTCCCCAATTTAAAATACTGATCGCTCATTGGCCCGACAAAACCACACGCATCGGCCTACTTGCTTTGGTACAACTACAGGTAAATGAATGGATTAGGCCTACTTACATTTTAAATAGGTACATAGGCCCCTATGTCTTTTGATGTGGCGATGCCCAACTCTGCATTGGGTCGGCATTGAAGATAGGCTAGGCCTCCACATATTTTTCTCTCTTGCCATGCTTCCCTATAACAAAAAGAAAATACAGTGATTAGGGCCTATCATATCCTATATAGATTTGATGTAGGCCTAGGCTTACACCTTAATTAATAACATTCCAACTCCGTTCAACATTCCGAGCTACAGGGCCGGACTAAGGGGTGTGCGACCTGTGCCGTCGCACAGGGCGCCAAGTTTCAGGAGCGCCAGAAGTGAGCCCAGCCCAGTGGGCGCCAAAAGGTAGATGATGAAAACGACTATGAGGGCTAATCAATGTTAACCATGTTTCAGAAATATGTTTTAATTTAATTGTAAGTTTCTATCACTAGGGCGCTTCGTGAAACGGTTATTTCAGTCTCGTTAATCAATGGATGAATTTTTTGGTTGACTTTTTACATCCTTTGTTAAGCATTTCTGAATGAGATCATTTATTTGTTTGAATTTTCGTGTTTTATTCTGAATTGCAACTGTCTTAAATTGTATTAGGCCAAGTATTAGTAAAAAAAAAAATTAGATGTGAATAAACCCCATATAGGCCTATTCATAGGGACACTAATTTATGTTAAATAAAACCGCCACAAAGCGGTACAAATATTATTAAAAAGCGGTGCAAAAAGTCAGTGTTAAAATCAAAACTCCACAAAAGAGGTAGGCCTAAATAAAAGCGGTGAATAAATTTGTTAATTTGCATGTGACTGTGTGTCATTCATGCAAATTGTAATTCAATAAGAAATATATAACAAGAATGTAATGGAAGACACTAATCTAGACTTAGGCCAAGGCTAGGCCGATGCCAAAATAGCTAGGGCCCAAGCCTAAAAGAACTGCTTAACTTGGCCTAGGGCCTAGGCCCTAGGCCAAGTTAAGCAGTTCTCTTTCTCTCCTAGGCTACTGTTCCCGTTTAAAAAATCTAGACTAGAGCCTAATTTTGCGGTAAAGGCCTAGGAAATGAACGACTACACACCAACAAATGTCATACAAAAATGAAGTGTACATAGGCCTAGCCCTAGGCCTAGGCTAGGGGCTTGAGATGTGTAGGTTGGGGTCAAGGCCAAGGTTCTATATTATCTCAGTGTTAAATTTCTTCTGTGCATTTTTTTGCAGACATAACTCGACTAGCATAGATACAACCGGTTAGAATTCATAAAGGTCCATGCTGTGTTGTTTCCTAAGATTACCTAGGCCCAAACCTGCTCCTACTACTAGCTACTAGTAGCGGCCTAGGTGAGGCCCCCCCACCCCCCCATAGGCCTAGGGTCCAGTTGCACTTGAATTGCTTAGGGCTATATTTTGGGCACTTATTCTCAAAATTTTGACAAATCAACGATTTTTTTTTTGACGGTTAACTAAACGTTAAAACAGCTTTCTCAGGCCCGATTCCACCAAGTCTTAAACTCGAGTTTAAATTTTTTAAACCTCGGTTAGCTTGAAAATGCGTTCCACCAGAAACAAAAAGGTTGCGTGAACTGGCACCCCCACAAGAGCACTAATTCTAGAATTAACAACACATTATTTAGTGCTCAATTGTGCTTTCGAACGCCACTAGTCCACAATTAGGCTTCAAAACTTTAGGTTGATAGGCAAATTACTGGGGGGCTAACTCACGCAGCACCCCCCACAAGAGCACTAATTCTGGAAATGTGCACATTATTTAGTGCTCAATAGTGCTTTCGAACACACAAGTAACACAATTGTGCCTCAAGTACTTCGCTTATACAGCAAAATTACTGCGGGGTGTTAACTTCACGCAGCACCCCCCACGAGAGACAAATTCTAAGAATTACACATTATTTAGTTTCTCAATTAGTGCTTCGAACGCCCACGAGTCCCACATTAGTGCTTCAACTTCAGGTATATAGCAAAAAACTTCGGGGGTGTTAACTTCACGCAGCACCCCCCACAAGAGCACTAATTCTAGAATGACACATATTTAGTGCTTCACCTCCCCCCTCCCCCCCTTCCATTAGTGCTTCGAACGACACTAGCCACAATTATTGCTTCAATACTTAAGGTTTATAGGCAACATTACTGGGGGGGGTTGACTAACTCACGCCGCACCTCCCCACAAGAGCACTAATTCTGGAAATGCACATTATTTAAGTGCTCATTAGGCTTTCGACCACACAACGTCCACAATTAGTGCCTCAGTACTTTCGCTTATATTAGCAAAATTACTGCGGGGGGTGCTAACTTCACGCAGCACCCCCACGAGAGCAACAGAATTTTTAAGAATTACACATTATTTAGTGCTCAATTAGTGCTCTTTGAATGGCAATAGTCCCACAATTAGGCTCAAAGACGGTAAGCTAATATAGCAAAAATTACTGCGGGGGTGCTCAACTTCACGCAGCACCCCCCACAGAGCACTTATTCTAAGAATAAACACACTATTTAGTGCCTCAATTAGTGCTTTCGAACGCAACTAGTCCACAGTTGTGCTTCAATACTTTACGGTTTTATAGCTAAATTACTGCTGGGGTGTCTAACTTCACGCAGCACCCCACAAGAGCACTAATTCTAAGAGTACACATTATTTAGGTCAATTAGTGCTCTGTGAATGCCCAATCCACAATAAGTACTTCAATACTTTAGCGAATTGGATGAGCGAGCGAAGCGAAGCGAGATTCCACTTTCACTACACTGGGAAAACCCGGAATGATTTTTTTCCTTTTTTTTCTTTTTTTTTGTATTTTGTCTGTTGTTTACACGATTCTACTAAATCGATACTCCCAATTGCGATGGAATTTCTAGAGGTCTTTGAAAATATGAACTTAGAACTGCCACGTTTTTGAGCGCAATCAAAAATTATTTCTCATAAAATTCCCCCTCTAATAAGATTTTTTTTTCGATTAAAAAAAAAATGTTCTCGACTTTATAAACACCTTAATGCTTTATACGATGTTATGATTTTTGGTTACCGAACCTTAATTTTATGAAATAATATTCGTGTTAAATTTGAGCGCAATCGATAAATTATTTCTTATGAAAATCGCAATTTTACTTTAAAATTTAAAAAAAAAAACATTTTCTGACTTGTAACACTTACATGCTTTTATCTGATTGTAATAATTTTTCACAGAACCTTAATTGTAATGAATTAATAAATTGATGTGAACCTTTGAGCGCGCTCTAAAAATAATTTCTATGAAAATCGCAATTTACGCTTTTTTCGTTTAAAAAAAATACGCTCATACAACAACGCGACTGAGAAAGCGTTTGCGAAGCTTCCTAGTACAGCGAAATACTGCGGGGGTGCTAACTTCACCGAGGCAAAAAAAGAATAAAATAAGAATTAAGAATTACGTAATATTTCGTTTCTTAATTAGTGCTTTCGATGCCACTTGTTATAAAAATAGGCTTTCACCATGTCATCATTTAACATCACTTTTTATAAATTTTTACTGTCACTAAATTTTTTAAAAAAACACATAGTGAGACCTATATCACAGTAATTAAACCTCACGCCATTACAACGGAATTTCAATTAATCTAGAGAATTTTTGAAATCCCCATTCTTAATCTTCCCCGTTGTAGAACTCAATGTATCAAAACGCTTTTCTACTACCGTGCAGTCACACTATGGAATCAATTCCCATTTTCGATTTGGTAGTCGGGAAAACACTCCTGTAGGTGTTATTGTATTGTAGACGTAGAGCAGTGAAAGCGAGGATTTAATTTCACTACACTGGAGAAAAAAAATCGAATGTTTTTTTTTCTTTTTTTCCTTTTTTTTGTATTGTCAGTTTATGAACACGATCCGGGCTAAACCGATACTCCAATTGGATTAAATTTTATGGAGACCTTCGAAATTTCTGAAACTTAGGACTGCCACGGTTTTTCAGCGCAATCGGAAAAGTGTTTTCATAAAAATCGCATTTCGATTTTTCGATTTTAAAAAAATTCTTTGAAACACCTACATGCCTTTATCAAATGTTTTCGATTTTTATGAGTGTTCACAGAACCTTAAGTCCCGAATTAAGATATTCGTGTGAAATTTGACGCATCAAAAAAAAATTTCCATGAAAATAAATTTACGTGTTTTTCTTTTTACAAACAATTCTTGAATATAAAACACTACATGCTTTATCCCCCCCCCCCCGCCCCCCTTTCCCTCCACCCTATTGTAAATTATTTGTCACTTTACATTAATTTTATGAATTAAGATAATATTCGTGTAAAATTTGTGCGCAATCGAATAATTATTCTTATGAAAATTTCAATATTATGATTTTACTTTTTAAATAGCGATTATAAAAAAAATTAAAAAAATAAGTAAAAATTTTGTATTTAATTTAATTATTTTTAAAAAATCTTAACCTTAGTAATGATTTTTTCACAGAAACAACAGAAAATCCGCAACAACATGGCAGCTCAATGCACCAATACGCATCCACAACGCGCGGTACTTTAAAGAGTTTTCCTAGTTATTGGATGAGCGTTAACGAGCCCTACAGCGAAAATTCCATTTCACTACACCGGAGAAAAAAATCCGGAAATGTTTTTTTTGTATTTTTGGACTGTTTGATAACACGATTTGTAACATGCTAAACCGATACTCCAATTGCGAGCAATTTTTTGGAGGCCTTCGAATCTCTGAAATAGAACGCCACGTTTTTAGGCGCAATCGAAAAACATTATTTTATTAAAATCGCAATTTTCGTTTTTAAAAAATTCCTTGATTTTTACACCTATACATGCTTATCCGATTGTTAATGATTTTTTACAGCACCTTAATGATGAATTTATATCGTGGAGAATTTTGAGCGTCAATTTCCCCCCCCCCCCCCCCCCGTGCACCAATATTTCTTATGAAAACGCAATTTAACCAAAAATGTTTCGATTTTTATAACATTTCTTTGACTTATAACACTTACATGCTAATCCGATTGTAATCATTTTTTCAAAGAACTAAATTATGAATTCTATATTGGTGTGAATTTGAGGGCAATCGAAAAATAAAGTTCTCATAAAATCGCCCAATTTACGCCTTTTTGTTTTAAAAAAAAATTACGCTCATCCAACAATACGCGCCTGAAAAAAGCGTTTGCGAAGCTTCCTAGGTTTATACAATCCAGAAAAAAAAAAACAAACAAAAAAAAAGAGTTGTTTCCATCCATTAAGAGTATAATGCAACTACAATCAGAGATTTACAATGGACCGTCTGTGTTCTAGTGTAAAGGGGTATTTAACCGCTTCAACTCAAAAAAATATATTTTATTCAGGCTAACTAGAATGGAATTTAGCAATTAAAAGAAAAAAAAATTCGTGGGGCCACCATGACCTCCCAAAAAATGTAAACATGGACATTTTCGAGCTAGGTCCCATCCCCCCCTGCCCCCACAAATCTCCCATAAGAAATAAACATGGGGACGATCTTTATGCCGTGAACTTGAGAGGATTTGATCCAAAAAAAATATGGCCCATTATTGACTACCTCGACAGACATTCTGTAAATTTTCATATATTTTGTTTGTAATTTGGGAAGTAGTTGGTTCAAAATATGCTGATTACCAGATCGGCGGAGTGATTTTGGCATGATATTTGCGTGTAGGAGGGTATATTTGGGCACAGTTTCAAGACACGATGTTATAAAGGGCATTAGATTGATACTTGCTCTAGTATCTATGTGTAAAAAGAAGCAGGTAAAGCCGATTTAAGAAATTTTCCAAAAACACCAATTTTCGCAATTTCTGGATCAGAAAATTAAAAAATCGTGTTAATCATAGTTACAAGATATAATTTTTAAACGGTCATTTAAGTGTTAGTATTGCGCTATAGATCACTTGATAAAAAATAATTTTTGCGTTTTTAGCCCCTTTAAGGACGCTCACCTGGACTGTGGGAGTCCCCGTGGTTCGACCCCGGTTGTGGGCGGGACTTTTTTAATTTTCTGATTGTAGTAAATAATATCAATTCCTATAGAAATGAAAAATGAGTCTTAATTTTAAGAATAGGATATAACCTTATTCAGTGATTGAACTGTAACTCCTAAAAGACTATTGTCTTTTTGTTATTTGATTAAGGACGCGTCAAACCGTTAGGTCAGAATGCCCACCACTCTAACCTAGGGGGGGGGGGGTGGAGGACGGAGCCATGGCTGGTCAGAACCAGCCACGAGTCAAGGGAGGAAAGGGGGTTACTCCTTTTTGGACTTGCTAACCGCCCAAGTCCATTCCAAGTTGTGTCGTTTCTCTCTCTGAGCCCCAGCGCCCAAGTGTGTTTGCGAAGCATGTTTGTTACTTTTGCCGGCACTTTCTTTATCTTTAATTTCGTGTTTTATTGTTGGCTGTTCTTTGGTGAGTTGCTATTACGTTCTATTTTGTTCCCACCTTTCCAACCCACCCCCCCCCCCCCCCCCCACCCCTCGCCTCCCTCCCTCCCCCCCCCTTGCACCCCCCCCCCCCCACCCACTTGCTCCTGTCACCCCCCGCCCCCTCCCCCCCTCCCCCCCCTCTCCCCCCACCCCCCACCCCTCCCACCCCCCCCCCCCCCCTCCCCCCACCCCTCCCCTCCCCCCCCCCCCTCCTCACTTCGCCCCCCTGCCTCCCCATTTTTTCACCTCCACCTTCGCTATACAGCAGACTTCCCGTACCTCTCATGTTACTCTATTTATCTCTTCGCTGCGCGGCTCCCTCACGGTCGCGGCTCGTCATTGTCTTCGCCATTGTTGATGGTGTCATTGTCGTCATCGTCTCAAGGGGTCGTCAATGTGGGAAGAGGGCAAGTTCCGACGACGATGTCTGAGGTCGCCTCTATTGTGGGGAGAATAATTAGTACCAGTCATACTAGGTGATATTGCGACGTGGACTTTTTTCTCGTGAATCGCCTTTTACGATTAGCAGAGCCAGCTCTGGCGGCCAATTTACCCCGGTCCCAGACGGGGAAAAAGACTGGGTATAAATCGTATTAGTACTTTTTTTATATCTTACAACCTGTCATGGCCGAAATCACCTGTAATGTTGTATATCGGGATATGTAAGTACTAAGTTATGTTGTATGCTTATCCAGTAGATGCAATAATTGTCATGTTGTTATTAGTCAGTACCATTTAAAGTGCTATAGCAATTGGTCTCTTTATTGTAACGTAGAACTGAAAGTCGATTATGATTTTATTGCAAGGTGGTATTATCTATGATAGTAATATCTTATTAGTAGAACTGACGACTGAAGATTTAAATCACAAGAAAGACAAATAAATTTGCATCTATTCGTTTTTTCGAGTAAAGTGATAAATAAGTAAAATTAAATTTTTGAAATCCGAATTACAATATCGAATTTAATGTCAAAACTTATGCCATGTTAACACAACTTTTTATACGACTTTTGCACAAGCAAGAGGATAAAAATAATGGAACTTCATTTGTACCAATAAAATGTAGGGCTATGCATAATAAATTGGTTAAATATTACTAGGCGCTCGCAAAGGCTTTTCCAGTCGCGTGATGGATGAGCTTTTTCATAGTTCTGTCCAATGATCACGTTTTTAGTGGGATCTCATTTCTTTTGCAATAGTTACTAAATATTACTTGTTAATTATACACCTGCAAAAGGCTTATATTAAAACCTGTATTTTATTAATTGTGACCAACTTTTCAATTTTTCTTCAAAAGCACTACATCACCAAAAATCTGTCAATGACAGATGAAGTAGTAGCTTCACCCGTTTGGTCAGAATCGGCCAAGTACACGAAAATATCGAATTAAAAACCGAGGAAAAATCGTAAAAAACAGATTTTATGAAAACTAAATTATTCAAATGTCTCTAAATCATAACATATATACCTTTCAGTGAATTTGAACCGTTCCTATAAAGTTTCATCAAGATCGGAGTAGCCGTTCGCCAATTATCACGAAGTATTCATTAAAATTGGAAAATATCGTAAAGTACGATAATCATAGAAAATATTTGATACGATTGTACCCAAAACGTGGCAATCTAAGTTTCCGAGGATTCGAAGGTCCCCTCCAATTTTAATCATGATCGCATATGCCGTTGCGATAGATGCGCGAACCCAAACAGACAAAAAACAACCAAAAAAACAAAAAACAAAACACCCGAGCTATTTTTCTTGGGGTACGTAAGTGAATTGAAGTCTTACTCTCGCTCATCAACAAAGAACCAAATTTGAATTTTGTGTCAAAAACTATGCATATTATTCCTACTTTGACATATGTGCAGTACTAATTTAGGATAGTAGCGGAAGCACAGAAAAAAAACTAGTATGGTTAGTTGATTTTAAAAATAACATGTTTGATTGAAAAAATCATAGAACTTTGTATCACTAACTGATGTATCGCATATAGAGTTACTTTGTGTATGGCTAACATAAGTTAATATCTTTTAGTTTTATTAGGAATGATGATAGAATAAGAGTAAATTTCACAATGTGATTTTGTAAACGACATTTTGAGAGTGCAAAAGAAGAATGAAAGCAGTGGCGACAACTCGATCTTGAAGTTTGGAAAACGTAATCATGAAAGGTTAGCACTACCTGACTTTAACGAAAGTTAACTTTAACCCAATTGTTATTTCTTTTCAAACTCCAAATTTCTTGCGAGTACACTGATGCTTTTTTTCTTTAGTTAAAACAAATTGGCAATAGTCTTACGCATTAAATCATAAGAAGCTAAAAACAGTATACTGCTTAAACAATAACATTCAGTATTGCGTTTACATTAACTGTATGATTAACACTGGACCCTTCTGTTCATTTTCATTTTTTAAGTAAGCCATATGTCTTCCTTTTCTTTAGCTTTCTAGCATTGGTGTTATAATGTGGCCAACGTCGTGGATGAATACGGGTAGTGTATGAATAGGGTGTGAATGGAATCTGGGCCGGGGTAGAATTGCCCAAAGCAAAGGCGATTCAAGAGAAAAAATCCACCTCGCAAACATCAGCATAGAAAGAGCGGAGTATCTTACTCCCCGAAAGTAGAGCGAGCTCTGGCAATCGGTCGTCGGGACCTTTCCCCTTCCCTTGACGACCCCCGGCGACGATGACCAATGACACAACGAACAGTGACAAAGACGAGGACGAACCACGAGTGTGAACGACCAAGGAACCTACCCTACACTTATCTCGCCTTGCAGACATTTCTATTGAAAACAATAGCACATCTTTTCATAATAATTGAGCTTTTGAGTGTAAGAAATAGTATAATAAAATTACAAATACACTTCAAACTCGATATATTCGAGAAAAGGCACTATCGTCTAAAATATAGTCTTTAATTAATACATATCATTAAAATGGCAAATAACCATATGATTTCATTACGCACTTGAGTCTCGCGCTGTATGACGTAATCTCCAATTAATGTTTGGAGGTTTCTAGTTTTTATTGGCTGGTTTGTATATTGCTTTATAGTTAAATAAGCAAAAAACAAAAAACCAAAGGATATATTAATGATAAATGTCTACCGACGCCATAAAAAAAAAATATCTAAAAAATCATAAAAAATGACGGTTCTAAAGGATATCGTTACGAACGAATAATCGGTTAAAAAATGGGACTGAAGGTAAAACTGAAGACATCATAATGATATAATAATGGTTACATTAGGGACCTATGAGGATAACAGTGAATTCATTAAGTGACTCTAAGATAACATTAAGACTTCACTTTGTTTGCTGGGCAGTCACTCACTACACACTCACCAGTCACTTTTCCACTCACTTATTAACTACCCAAGCATTACTAACTCATTCACCACTCGTGAGTGGTGAGTGATTGAATGGAATGGGTGAGTGGGTGAGTGAATAGTGAGTGAGTGGTGAATAAGGGAGGTGGGTGAGTGAATAAGTGATGTGAGTGAGTGAATAAGGGAGTGAGGTGAGTGAGTGATGTGAGTGATGTGAGTGAGTGAGTGAGGAATAATTGGATTGGATCAATTATGCACTTTGACTAATCGAGACGAAGTGAGGGACGTAAGGGTGCCGGCGGTGGGTGGGGGGGGAGGCGGGGTGGGGACAAGGGGTGGACAGCCTTGTGCTGGTCAGAACAGGACAAGCGTATGTGAAGGGCAGGGTTCCCCCACGTCTGGGTTGTCTCGTCTGTGTCAGCATTTGGCCGTGTTGTCATTGTCGTCGCCGTCGGAGAGGTAGTCAAAGGGATGGGAAAGTTCCCGCGACGAACCCAGAGCTCGCCATAGTTTAAGAGAATAAAACTCAACTAATCACGGGCCAAACCACGAGTAGGTTGCGAGTTGGAATTTGATGGCCAGTGAGTGACAAGGGAGTGGGTGGAGAGAGTGAGTGAGTGAGTGACGGAGTGAGTGAGTGAGTGAGTGAGTGAGTGAGTGAGTGAGTGAGTAAGTGAGCGGATAAGTGGGTGGTTGAGTGAAATCAGTGAGGATTGAGTGAGTAAGTGGGTGGTTGAGGAAGAGTGAGTAGTGGGTGAATAAGCTAGGAGTGGGGAGGGAGTGTTGTGGGGGAGTGAGTGAGTGTGTGCGTGGCAGTTATGAGTTAGTGAGCGGGAAAGTGAGTGGGTGAGACAATGGTTGAGTTGAGTAAATGGTCGGTTACCCCAACCAATTTGCTCACTAATCTTGAATAATAAGAGCAGTGGTACATTAAAAAGTACATATTTAGTCCCGTATTTATAATATTACGAGACTTATTCATTTTATTTTATATACAAATAGTATGACGTATTTGAGAATTATGCAAGCCACGCCTATAAATGCACACTAAATATTGTGAAAATTCAGATTTAGTGCGCGTTTAAGGAAGGGCAACGTAACTAAGACCCCCCCCCCCCTCTCCCCGTCCTTACAGTAAATATGGTCAATTGCGCCTTAAGTAAAGCACACTAACTGTATGTCATGGCATTTCTGAAGCACTAAGGTGAGCACTAAATATTGTGTGATGCATATTCTGTGTGCCTTTGGTTGGCTTTGGGGGGCGGGCGGGGGGGGCAACGTAAAGTTAGCCACCTCCCCAGACTGATATGCCCTTAGCGCTAAAGGTGAAAGCGTTATAATTATATGTCTTGGCATTTCGGAAAGCACTAAACGCCGCACTAAATATTGTGAGAAATGCAGATTTAGGGCGCGTTAGATGTGATAATGACGAATATTATGAAAGCAGTATGTAGGACTATGGCGTTCGAAAGCATTAATTGAGCACCAAATAATGTGTCTTTCTTAGAATTAGTGCTCTTGTGGGGGGTGCCAAGTTCACGCACCTCTGGAGACGAGGCCAGCATGACATGGAGGTATATACATAGTTCATCGTCGTCAAGGTTGTTTTTGGCAAGAGGATTTCCACGAAAACACGAGGACGTGTTTAATCTGGGGGGAGCGGTTGTCATATATTGGGATAGTTTATCCAAATATCTGTGGTATTATTCGGTTAAGACACTCAAGTTGCAGCAAGATGTGTTGACAAGTTGAAAGTAATAACATGGGCATTACCTAATGTATTGACGTCATTTGTAATGTGCTAAGGCTAGCTGTTTCGTCACTTCAATTAGGTCAAGTTATTATAACTATTGTACTGAGTTTGGAGACGATTATGCTGACTGGGCGAGGGAAGACATTTGCCTGTGTTGAGGGGAGTGGTCCCTACTCCATTGATGACGAGTAGAGAGCAGAGAGGCCCGAGGCTTAGGATTGGTGGACAGGACGTGGAAGTCATGAGAAGTGGCGCTTAAGCCTCTTTGGCGGGCTGACCAGGACCCTGGAGGGGACGGGCTGGTGACATCATCGAAGGTGTCGTGGTGGCAGGACAACTATGATTCGGGGAGTGTAATTCTGGACATCGAGATAGGAAGTTACTAAAGTGGTAAGCCTCTGTGTACTCCCGCGCCACAAGGCGGGAGTACACAGGACACAGTGCCCTGGACACAGTGAGATGGGAGTGCTGAGGAAGGCACGTAGCAAGAAGGAAGATTGAAGGAACGAGAGCGACAGTCAAGGAGTTCAGCCGGGAAACCGGAAGAAGCAAGCTGGAAGCTAGAAGAGGCAAGAACGGACGAAGAACGGACGAAGAACGGAGTACCAAGGCGTCGCCGGATTGAGTCCCACATCACGCCAAGGAGCAGCTGAGACCAGGGTTGGATACCAGACAGAGGGATAATTAATGGTGAGCGATGTACTACTATTAACGATCAGGTTATGGGCTTAACAAGGCTCGAACCCACGCACGCCAGACCACAAATGCAGAGACTTAACTGAAGGCCAGAGTAGGGTACAATTCATAAGATAATACAGAAGTCCCCTTGGTTTGAATCTGAATCTTTCATTGTGCTAACCAGTTTTGTTACCAAATCCCGTATTCCCCAAACACATTCGATCTCGGTCTGGTTAGGTTGTAGGCTAGTTGGTATGAATTAAGAGCTACGCCCACTAAGACTCGCTGGAGAGTCACTATTACCAGGGCCTACAGCCTATTCCATGACAATATTCAATACAATAATTCGATACGTGCGCGACACCTAGTGACTGAAATTGGAACCGCGTCAACTGTAGGACTACTTCTTTACCGACGGAAGAATTAGCCATAACTATCCACTGCTAGTTCTCGGCGGTGTTGCCAACTGTCGACCCCAACACAGCGCATCAAATACTCTGTGATTTGACGCTACAACAAACACAACAAGTCTTGCACAAGCTGATGTAAATATTACTTAAATTATGCAACTTCAAGGAAACCCCTGCAAATTATATTAATGAACTCGTCCAGTGAGTTGCCATTTGAAATCCACCAATCGGACGCCAAATCAACGCCCAACTGACCAATTAACGTTGGCTCCTTGCAAACTGTCATGTAGCCCCGTTCTAGAAGTCTATGGAACATTACATCATCTTTCCGAGCGTGGACTGGAACTTTCAGGATTTCACAAAGACACTCATCTGCATGGTCTGATTGGAACTCGACGTCAATCTGGGGACCGACCGATTTCCATAGGCGTAGCCGAGCATAGCCTACTTCCGGGCCTACCTGGGTCTACTCACTGTGGGGATGGACTCCACGATCTAGGCCCTACCTGTGGCCTACCAAATACGAGATTTCTGCTCGTATTCTGCATATTCCGCCGAGGATTCGGAACTGCGCGCTTCGCCGTCCTACTAGGCCTACATCAGCCTACCTAGGGACCGACGCACAATTCGTAACGTATCGATACATATTCATTAACAATTCTCGCCGTGTTACAAGACTGTTATTTTACCAGTAGCCAAAGAACAGTTTTTTGAACTTTTGCACGCATAGGCCTAGCCTACTGCGTATTTGGCTTCAAAAGCCAAGGTCACACAGACCAAGGCCTAGTGCCTAAACAAATCATTTTAGGCCTAAGGCCTACTCAATTACTATTTGATTGTATTTAATTGTATTGCCATTTCCTTGTGTTTTCTTGTTAATTTTTGTTCTTTGCAAGACCGGTCATAATTCTTAGGCCTAGAGCCTACTTATTAATCTGATAATAATGTCTGTAAACTTGTAGGACAATATAGGCCTAGCCTACTCTGGCAAGATACCTTGGTTTCAATATTTTCCCTGCTCACATCCTGTGTCATTAGGCTATTCGAATGTGCCGCCTCACGGCTTTGAATAATGAGCCACCTCACGGCTACCTAGAAGAAGACTATATGTCACAAAGGCGGTGTATAAGCAGACGAATAAATGGCCGTCCAAAAGTGATTCAGTTTTATCCTCGATCATCCGAACAATCCTAATACCAAAGTGGTAAAACATGGTGACAACGGTCGGATAAGGAAATAAGGGAAATATTAAAATATATTTCAAAGTATTCTGTTACACATATAAGTAAATATGGCAGAAACAAACCAGACGCCCGGTGTGCAGAACGAAAGCACATGGCGGGTCCAAGTGGACCCACCTCAAATCTTTTCTTTTCAACCCCACGAATGGCCTTCGTGAGGAAAAGATTTGAGCGATTTAGGACGTGTTCTGGACTAGAATCTGTGACTTCAAAGAGGCAAGTAAACACTCTTATATACACAATGGGTGATCGAGCAGAGGAGATCCTAACCTCTTTCAATCTTGCTCGGGAGGAGGAAGATGACTATGATGTTGTAGTACAAAAGTTCGAGAATTATTTCATTCCTATGAGAAATAAGATATATGAAAGGGCATGTTTTCTACGGCGAAAACAACAACCAGGTGAGTCAATCGACACCTATACAACATCACTTCACACTCTATCTAAGACATGTGAATGGGGCAATCTAGCAGACGAAATGAAGTTGATGGCTCTCATAGTAGGCATGTGCGACCAGAGACTAAGCGACAAACTGCAATTAGATCCCAAGCTCACTTTTGATAAGGCCCTCACCCAAGTTCGGTTATCAGAGGAAATAGCTAGGCAAAGGTTAGTACTACATTCTGATCCTAGTAGGCCTAGTGCTAGTAAACCTAACCTTACCCTGGATGAATGCAATAGTAGGCCTAAGCATTCCACCTTTAAGAAGAAAGAAACTTCAAAGTATAAAAACGATAACAAAGGTAAGAAGTCCACAGGGGGGTATCAAAATGTAAATAACAAGGTTACAAACTGTAGATGGTGTGGCTACAGCCAAAACCATGCCGATAACCGAGGCTCATGCCCAGCAAAGGATGCCAAATGCAACAACTGCGGCATACAGGGCCACTTCGCTAAGGTTTGTCGTCGTAAGAAAGTCGCAGAGGTCCTAGACAACAACCAGGCTGACTGTGTCTTTATCGGAAGCATAAAATCATCGGGATCAAAACCATGGATGGTTACAATCAACGTCCACGGTAAGGAAGTAGACTTTAAGGTTGACACTGGAGCAGACGTGACGGTTTTTACCAGCTACTGAACAGGTAATCGAGAATATCGCACTTACAAAACCAACCAAAATACTCTGTGGGCCAGATAAAAGACCACTGGATGTTATTGGGGTTGGCAAAGTGAATCTCAAGTTCAGAGGAACAGTATCCACTGAAACCGTGTATGTATGGCAAGGCCTAGATACTCCACTTCTAGGTAGACCAGCTATTACTAGCCTAAAAATCCTAGGACTAGACCAATCTATCGATCCAATCGTAAACTACGTCCAAGAAACAAATTGGAAACAAGAATTCAAAAATCTCTTCACTGGTTTGGGAACCATCCCAGGAGACTACAAAATCAATGTAGATCCTGGAGCGACTCCAAAAGCCATTTTCACTCCTAGGTCAGTAGCCTTGCCATTGTTAGGTACTGTAAAAAAGGAACTAGATAACATGGTTAAAAATAGAGTCATAGCCGAAGTAGAAGAGGCAACCGATTGGTGTGCACCAATGGTGGTAGTGCCAAAGCCAGCAGGTGGTGTCCGAATATGCGTAGATCTTACTCACCTTAATCGTAGTGTGAAACGGGAAATACATCCAATCCCTAAGGTAGAGCATACACTAGGAAAACTTGCTGGAGCTAAGGTATTCTCAAACTAGACGCAAATGCGGGTTTCTGGCAGGTTCCGTTGGACCCAGAATCTCAGCATCTCACGACATTCCTCTCGCCATTCGGGAGATTTAAATTCCTAAAACTTCCATTCGGTATCTCGTCGGCCCCAGAACACTTTCAGAGAAAGATGAACATTATACTCCAAGGTCTAGAAGGAGTAGAGATCCACATGGATGACATAATCGTGTGGGGAGACAGCCAAGAAGAACATGATCGCCGTCTTCGAGCTGTACTAGAGAGATTAGAAAAGATCGGAATGACACTCAACGAGAAGAAAACGGTGTTTTCCGTTGACAAAATCACCTTCCTAGGTCACAAGGTCAGTGCCGAGGGTATTGCGCCGGGACGAGAGTAAAATATCTGCGATTGTGAACATGGAAGCACCATCGAACGTCACAGAAGTCCAGCGTTTTCTGGGAATGGTTAACTTTCTCGGGAAATACATTCCTCGGAAAGCAGAGATCCTCGAGCCTATAAACAGTCTACTCTCAACAAAAACTCATTGGATATGGGGCCCACATCAAAAGAAGCCTTCAAGAAGATCAAGACTTTGTTAACCAGTGCACCAATACTAGCATTGTACGACCCAACAAAAACAACTATTGTTTCGGCGGATGCGTCGTCATACGGGTTGGGCGGGGTCTTATTACAAGAACAAGATGATGGGAAGAAGAGACCAATAGCATATGTGTCAAGATCCTTATCGGCTGCCGAGAAAAATTATGCGAATATCGAACGGGAGGCATTGGCATTGACGTGGTCTTGCGAAAGACTCAAGGACTTCATAACCGGGATGTCATTCTCTATTGAGACTGACCACAAACCCCTAGTCCCTTTGTTTACTTCCAAGAACTTTGATGAGATGTCCCCGAGACTACAAAGATTCCGAATGCGGATGATGAGATACAACTACAAAATCTTCTATTCTCCCGGAAAAGATCTAGTCGTCGCAGATACGCTCTCAAGAAAGCCACTTCCATGCGAAGAAACAAATGAATTAGAAGAGGAAATGTCCGCGTACATACATTTGGTGAACAGCAACATCCCAGTCACAGACACATATTTGGCAAAGATAATAGAAGAACAAAATCAAGATCCAATATGCACAGCACTCGTAGAATATACTACTAAAGGGTGGCCCTCAAAGAATAAAGTAGTACCCAAACTACAGGCTTACTGGTCCGTTAAGGATGAGCTTTCAATTAACGATAGTTTGTTAATGAGAGGCACTCGTCTTATAATCCCGGAATCCCTCCAAAAACAAGTATTGGAGAAAATCCACGAAGGCCACCAAGGAATAACAAAGTGTCGTGCAAGGGCTCGTGAAGCAGTGTGGTGGCCAGGAATATCCACTCAAATTGAATTTGCAGTCAGATCATGCCCACAGTGCATTCAACATTCCAGTAACAGTCATGAGCCAATGATTGCTTCAGAGTTTCCTTCAAGGGCCTGGCAGATTGTTGCCATGGACCTATTCAAGTTAGAACAACAGTGGTACCTCGTCGTAACCGACTATTACTCCCGGTACTTCGAGATCGCTGAGCTCTCAAGTCTCAAATCAAGGGCAATAATCAACCATTGCAAGTCAATATTTTCACGCCACGGTATACCAGAAACGGTCCGAAGTGACAATGGACCCCAGTTTTGGCACTTTAGACTTCTCTGAGTTTAAACAGTTCTCCGAATCTTACGGGTTCAAGTTGATAACCAGTAGTCCGAAGTACAGCCAAAGCAATGGATTTGCTGAAGCAGCGGTGAAAATAGCGAAACTACGATTGAAAAAATCGGAAGATCCATTCCTAGCTCTTTTGGCCTATAGAACAACACCTTTAGCTAACGGGTTAAGCCCAGCCGAGCTTCTCATGAATAGAAAACTACGTTCTACACTACCTTTGTCTCCACAACAACTGGACAAAATACCGGACAAGTCGAATCTTCGGAGGAAGGAAGAGATAATAAAAGCAAAACAAAGTCAAATTATGATCGAAGACACCGATGCCATACTCTATCGCCATTAAAACCAGGTGATGCTGTATGGATAATTGACATGCGGACACACGGAAGAGTTCTTCACTGTGCTACCGAACCAAGGTCATATGTAGTCCAGACCAATCGTGGAGCAGTCAGGAGAAACCGATGGCACCTAATACCAGAGCCATACTTCCACAGCGACGGAGAAGAAGGAGAGGAAAGCTTCGAGCCGAGTAATACCCAGACGGAGGACTCGCACGAAGAGATAGCACCCCCGGAGCCAGTTGCAGTAGCCAGCCCTCCTACAGAAGCTCTCAAACAACTGTCTGTGGTCCTCAGCCATACCATGGTGGTCCGTATCAAACGAAGAGCGGGAGGAGAATCCGTCCTCCTATGAAGTTAGATTTATAAGAGCATAATCCTCCAGTAGATAGTTTTCATTGTCATATGTAATAAATTCTCTTCCAGAATAAAAGCATAATTAAAGTTCATACTTAAGAGGAGGATGTGTCATTAGGCTATTCGAATGTGCCGCCTCACGGCTTTGAATAATGAGCCACCTCACGGCTACCTAGAAGAAGACTATATGTCACAAAGGCGGTGTATAAGCAGACGAATAAATGGCCGTCCAAAAGTGATTCAGTTTTCTAAAACATACTCACCTTTATCCTCGATCATCCGAACAATCCTAATACCAAAGTGGTAAAACACATCCCATGGTATTTGAATTTATAACTGGTTACTTTAGCATAAAGGAGTTTCGTGTTTTCTACTGACTGACTGCTGGCTGGCGCCTACAAATCTCACGTGAGTTTGTTAGTTATAAAATAAATAATAAACAAGTAAGTAGATTTTATTACAATTGTCGGCCAACGTTGGGCCTGCCTACTTGTTCACACCTTGAGATTTTACGTTGAATAATAACCAGTTTTGCATAATTCATTCACCATGGGAGCTGATCACTCAAACCTACAAGAGGATATTGAGACTGATGAAAATGTTGAAACTAACAATGATGTTTTTACTATTGATAGCAATGTGGGAGCAAATCCTATCCCTGGCAGCACTAC
>JAMZAV010006605.1:0-29507 GCA_024449915.1 Sweltsa coloradensis
GGGTTTTAAAATTTCAAAAAATTTTTACGAAAATAAAACTTACAAGGAGCCCAAAAAATTACAGTTTTACAAACGTAAGAACGATTACAATTTTTGAGTGTCGTCGCTACAAGAAAGTATAAGTTTGACTATAACGGAACTAACAAGACAATAATGTAAGGTTAGGTTCGCCCGAGTTAAATAACACGTTTACTAGAAAAGGAATGAACGATTTACAATTATGTGAGGGTAGTTCAATCACAAGAAAAGTGTATGTTTCACCATAACGAAACAAGCGAGCTACAATTATGAAGGGGTGGGTTGCGCACGAGTTATATGTCACGTTTACTAAAACGAGACGAACGATTTACAATTATGTGAGGGTAGTTCACTCATAGACGTTTGGCGTAGATCGACATTATTATACTTGGCAGCAGGTCTTGCCAAATATATAATGGTAGATCACGCGGCGAATTTCCTTACAGGGGATACAGAAACAAAATATAGATGAGTAGGCAATTTTGCTGATACGTTTAGAACCGACCAGTGGTCTCTATCCATACTATAGGTGTTAAGATATCTATGTCTCTATCACTCAGCGTGAGGACATATGCCATATTATGCATAAGTGCGTACTGAAACATACTTCACACTTTACTGCCTATAGCGAGAAACTGGGGCTAACAAACCTTCTCAGAGGCGTGTTCACAAGTAGGAAAACGCTGGCGAAGTGCAGGCGAATGTAATAATTTATTGGAGGTGTCATAAACTAAAACATCCATCATAATATGAGGGTTCTAAAGTCTTTCCTCCCGCATGTTCACAGATGATGGCCGGACTGTGACCGTGAAGTCGACCAGTTGGTGTCACAAACATGACGACCCTTGGCTCAACCGCTCAATCAACTCTGCGCACGCCCGTGGCTGTATAGCTGTAGTGAGCATGACCTAGAGGCAGTGGCGGCGCTACTGAATGAACTGGGGGGACGTCCCCCCCACCCCAAAACATGACTTGCCCCCCCCTCCCCCGGTGTCAAATACCTGCCAACGCGTAAATTACTAAAATTAAATCATCATATCACGAATTAGTTTTTGGTAATTTCTTAGGATAACGTCCATGTGCAGGATATGTATGGCGAGAAAAAAAAACATGAAAAAATAAAATAATAATATGGATGTAATGTATATGTATGTAATGTATTGTTACTGTAAGAGCAGAAGTTTTGATTGTAGTTGATGATGCAATGTCAAGTTCCAATATTTGAGGTCGCGGGGGGGGGGGGGTGTTAATAGTAAATTTTGAGGTCCTGCAAATCTTGCTCCCTCAGTCTACTTCCTTGCCCTGACCTGACTCCCCATTGCTTTTTGTCTGGCGCCGCCACTGTGGTCTCCTTGGAAACCACATCGTTCCGTGCACAGGGTTACACACGCCTCCCCAGAGTGGTCGAGCTGCGCCGCCGACCACCTCTCCACACTCCAGACCATCCGAACCAAGTGCTGCGTGTGTGTCGCCACCTAGGTCGCCACGTGCCACGCGGGTGACAGATCTCCACGGGAAGTACGCGACTTCTTCCGTGCGAGTGCGCGGACTTTCTATTCCTCCGAGCAGGACGCGGAAAACCCGCTTATCCGTCGGTTAGCGGACGTCGCTCTGGGTCCCGTCCCTTCGCGTCCCTTGGCGAGGACTATCTGCCTCCGGCAACAAGGGCTCGGAACCGGGTTCGGGTGTATCGCCGCCGTGGCGCAGTCGATCCCAGGACTGCGTCATCGAGTGCCGTGTGACTAAGTGCGCTGTATTTCTGACGAGTGCTATATAGTGCGCGTCACTCACGTCTCGGGTATGCGGCCCTGCCCCACCCTGACACCGGGCCTGTTCCCGCCGCACCTGCAGCTTCAAGGAAGCCAGCCTAGCGCATCCAACCTGCAGCCGGATTATTAGTGCTTGCACGAGGCGCCGGCTTTGTACGGGAGGCTCGCAGACGTTGAGTCCCCGCAAGAAGAGGCAACAACAGGCTAATAAGTAACCGCTAAATGTTGTAACGCTCACTTTATTGGGTATGAGTGGGTGCTGCAGCTATGGCATTCTTTCAGTCGCGAAGGAGAGGGGGGGTGGGGCAACGCAACGGGGAGAGTTTCACCCGACTTTTTTCCTGTGATTATCAGGGTGTTATGATTGTGGCTAGTTATGTCAAGCATGCAGAAGCAAAACATAAATCTCATCAAACCTCCCCCCCCCCCCCCCCCCCCCCCCCTCCCTCGAGATAGAATGTCCAGAGGGGAAGGGCTGTTCATGTTCGTAGAACTAAACTCGAGCATTCTCGTATGCCTGAGAAAATATTTTGGACACACCTGGGCTAGTCCGGATCGAATACTTACTGAATGCCGGCTAAAATCTAACTATGACATATACCGGCTTTGTCTCGCTTGTAAACCATCTACTACCAGCCAAACCTCAATCAGCACCAGTACTTACTACTATCATTGAGTATAGAACATTGTTTGCCTATGACTGAAGAAAACCTTGGACCGAGCCTTCAGTCAGGATTGCCCGTGGATGGAATCGAAAATACAACCTCCCGACTTTATATCGCTTACAGGCGTTCAGCCACCAGACCTCCCATCAGCACCCGTACTTACTACTATCATTATATCATATTTTATCATTATAGAACATTGCTTTCCTAGGACTGAAGAACACCTTGGACCGAGCCTTCAGTCAGGATTGCCCGTGGATGGAATCGAACTACAACCTCCCGACTTTATCTCGCTTACAGGCGTTCAACCACCAGACCTCCATCAGCACCAGTACTCACTACTCACTACTAGCATTGAGTATAGAACATTGCTTGCTTATGACTGGAGAAAATCTTGGCACGAACCTTCAGTCAGGATTGCCGGTGGCTAGAATCGATCTACTACCAGACTTTAGTCGGTTTCAGTACTTAGTACTGCACTACCGTTGAGTGACCAGTATTCGCTTGCCTATGACTGAAACACCCTTGTATCGGTGTCAGGGCAAACCTTCAGTCAGGGTTGCCGGTAGCTGGATGAACGGCGACGACCCCTCAATAGAGACTCATTTGGCACCTCTTATCTGTTCTGTGACTCTGACATCTGCAACATGATTCTCGATTATGATAACGCTATTTTGACTTTATAATACGACTGTGTATGATGCTCTTTCATGACTACGCACATTTGGATTACGTCATTGAACAGAAGACCCCACTGTTGGATTGGACTTGTTGCTCTGTACAGGGCCGTTTTAACTAATAATGAGAACATAGGCACACATTTTTAGGTCGCCCCCCCCCACGCAACTATGGAATCCAAAATATCGTTATGTTGATTGTGTGCATACAATGCAATGTCTTTCTATAATTTCACAAATATTGTTTTTTTAGGCAATTGCTAGGGCCTAGTCCTACATTTAAATAATATGCAATTTATAATAGGTACTACATGTAAATGTTATTCCATAGTTTCCGTTTAATAATGTTATTTTATTACTCACCCACATGGACTCGAAGTCGCCGAATCGTTTGTACTGCACGCGCTTACGCGCTTTACGTCTTGCGAAACCGCAACGAGTCTAGAGATTCAGGTAATTGTAATTTCCAGCTGATTCTACTTTTTCGTTATCATTATGAAACGCTAGCCCTCGTGATGCTAAGATATTAAGAGGGTACGCTGAGCTTGCCCCAACTCAAATGCGCGCAAACAAGTGTTGATGATTTCTGCTGAACGGTTATTAATATTATTACCAAATTTTGAATGGATGTTAATAAAGTACTTTTATATTGATATCCGTAATTGGTTGCACAAAATAAGCGTTAAAGATCCATTGCGAGACATAAGTTCAAAACGTGATAAAATGAGAAATCCAAAACATGGATTACAATTCTGGAAATTCCCACTAAACCGTTTATCTTACAATAAAACCAAATTAGCCTGCGCGTTCACATTGATTTAAACGTTGGGTTCCATTATGCAAATTTGAGTTAAAAAAATCTGTTCTCTTGGAATAAATTCCCGAAGTTGACCAAAATTGAGTAAATTTTGGTGATTTCACTAAATTTTAATTCAAAATCAATGAATTAATTTTGGAATACGCCTAATGGATAACATAGATTTATTCTTTATAAACGTTAGTGTGAAATTTGATAATGGTGTTATAAACCGTTTACCCAAAAAATCCAGAAAGCTGAGCGCTTAAACTCGCCTCCGTTCTAGCCTCAGCATACCCTCTTAACTACGGCAACAATGCGACTCAATACATCTCCCAATATTTTATTTCAGTTGACAACTGCACTTTTAATTTAGTATCAATTATTTGCATTGTTTTGGTTCTAGCTATAAATGATAGAACATTTAATTGTTCTGTGTTCTTTGGACGTTTCATGTTCTCGAAACCTATTGCCAGCATTTTTCCAATCATTATATCCGTGTGAGAATTGTGACTTTCCACCAAAAAGTTGACAATGGGTGCAAAACACTGTACCTTGGGAGGGCGAGTATGTCACCCAGTGGCGGTACACAACTTCGCCATTGACATTAACTAGTTTTTATTAAAATATCTATTTTTGTCCGAGTAAAGACGAAGTGAACCCGTTAAATCTCCGTCAATGTTTTGATTAATGCTGTGTTTAGCAATGTAATCTATGAGTAAATGACTGATTACCCACGTCACTGGATCTTAATTAAAACAAAAAATTGTCAAGCGTTCACTTACAGATTTTTCAGCGACGTTGTGACAGTTTGAGTTTAAAGTAGACGGCTTCGTTAAATCACTTCTTGTGGGAGTTCTGTCCAAATCAATGAAATCATGTACGGCGATCGCCACAGTCTCACTAGATGAGTTCGGTTTACAATACCTGTGACAATGACATTGCCCTGTGCGCCCTAAGCAATGCTAACGAAGTAGGTAACTTTTTCAGCATACTTTCTAACCCAATTTTTGTAGCAGAACAAACTGCAAATGAGTGCAAAGTCAGTTTTATGCAATGTTTTGAATTAATCAATCTTGCAATCTCCCAGTCATCAATTCATATATATTTTTTTTATTTGGGACTACATCACGCTAAAAGACTGGGGGGCGCAGGCGCCCCCCAGTCTCTTGGCGCCCTAGGCACGTGCCTAGTGTGCCTATTGGGTAATACGGCCCTGGCTCTGTAGAGTGTGATTTGTTTCTCCAGGCGTAGTTTCTTTCACACGTATTATTGTCGCCACTCGCGTTAATAAATCGGCTAAGTAAAGCAATAACTGTCATACAGTCACACTCACAGACCACAAGAATAAACTTTCGGTGATCACAACTGCGTAGTTTCTCGCCTGGTGACTGCTCTGTGGGAAACTCGAGCCTCTATCATGCGACCCTGGGTCAGACGCAATCACGACGTGACTGACTCTGACGTCACTGCAACACCCAACACAGCACCATCCGCGAACTATTCATCATTCACACGCGAGACACTCGAACTTAAAATCCTTTCAAATCGTTTAGTTTCTTGGGGATAATGCCATAATAATGGTGAACGAACAGTGATCGTATTGTTAGTATTAGTATTAGTATTAGTATTATTATCCAAGATAAATCAATTTCTATGTATGAGTTAACACCGTGTACACATCTTTCTAAGGGAGGGACGTAAGGGGAGACGCGGGGGGACAAGGGGTGGACAGGCCTGTGCTGGTCAGAACCAGCCACAAGCGTATGGGGAGGGCAGGGGTTCCCCCACGTCGTGGTCGTTTTCTGTGTCATCATCCGTCCGTGTTGTCATTGTCGTCGCCGTCGGGGAGGTAGTCAAAGGGAAGGGGATAGTTCCCCGACGACGACCCAGAGCTCGCCATTAGTTTCAGGGAGTGAAACTCCCCTAATCACGGGCCAAACCACGAGGAGGTTGCGAGTTAGAAATCCTTTTACTGGGGGATAACTAATTTCCCGCTTCGGGTAATTAATTATGAATTGGTTATTGGTTATTTGGAATAAAATATCAAACTGTTTTATCTCTGATGTACAAAAACCAAAAGTGATAACATCTGGGATACGGCACGTATATCATGGTAATGGCCGTGTGTTTTTTTTTTTAGGGGGGGGGGGATGGGTACAACAATATTTCGTGTTGGGGGGGGGGGAAGGACTTAACTAACATTTTTCTCCCCCCCCCCCCTCCTCTCATCGCACACAATTCTCAAATCACTGTGAATGAAAATATGTTGAAGATTGAGAAAAGGTTCAAGATACCTTTGAGGAGACTCGGAACGAGACCGTGTTCGAACTCGGGAGTCGAAACTTGTCGTTGCTTTGCACCCGAATCAGAGTCGCGCGCTCTACCAGTTGAGGATATGTTCTACCACAGATGATATATTACACGTGGCTCTTCGCTTGCCAACGGCAACAGTCCACACTGTCAGTAGTGGAGACCACAAGCTCCAATATATAGGCCAGCAATCGTGCAAATCGTGAAGAAAGCATGAAAATTGGTGAATTAACTAATATCATCACAAGAAATCCAAAATTCGATGGCCCCAAGTTGAGTTTTTGTAACTTTCTCATTAATTGAATGAATAAAATTAATTGTTTAATTAACCAACAAAAATATTTAAAAGGAGACATCACAAGCGACATTGGTATCAAATCTAAGCATATTTTACGGAGAATAAATAGATGAAAAAATATTTGTAAATTAATTAACTAGGAAAACGCTTAAGTCCCGCCGCGTTGTTGGATGAGCGTAATTGGTGCATTGAGCTGCCAGGTGTTATGCGGATTTTCTGTTCTGTGAAAAAATCATTATAATAAGTTGAAGATTTTTTTTAAATTAAATTAAATTAAATAAAAAAATAACTTAAATTTTTTTTAAAAAATTAATCGTAATTTTAAAAAAGGAAAAAATCGTAATATTGGAATTTTCATAAGAAATAATTATAAGATTGCGCACAAATTTTACACGAATATATTAATTCATAAAATTAAGGATCTGTGAAAAAATCATTCAATAAGATAAAGCATGTAGGTGTTATAAGCCGAAGAAATTTTAAAATCGAAAAAACGTCGTAAAATTGCGATTTTCGTAAAAAATAGTTTTTTGATAACGTTCAAATTTCACATGAATACATCAATTCGTGAAATTAAGGTTCTGTGAAAAAATCATTACAATCGGACAAAGCATGTAGGTGTTGTAAGTCGAAGAAATTAAAAAAAAAACAGGAAAAAATCGTAAAATTGCGATTTTCATAAGAAATATTTTTTCGATTGTGCTCAAAAACGTGGCAGTTCTAAGTTCAGAGATTTCGAAGACCACAAAATTTCATAGCAATCGTGTTAACAAACAGCCAAAAATACAAAAAAAAAAAACAAGAAAAAAAAACATTCTGGATTTTTTTCTCCAGTGTAGTGAAATGGAATCTTCGCTTCGCTCGCTACGCTCATCCAATTAGTCATCTAATTAATTGAATTTTAGTAATATTTTACAACTTTCGATTTATGTATAATTATGTACACCTAAAATTCTGTCGATTGCAATACAATTTCACCTCTTTACTAACATAAGCCAATAAATCCAAATTTTGATGGCCCCAAACGAAATTCTTGCAACTCGCAGATTAATGGATTAATGAAATTAATAATTAGTTTTATTAGTAAGATGTTTGACATTCACAAACAACAGTCAACTGATGTATCAAAAAATAACAATTAAGCATGATAAAAGGAAAAGCGATGGCCCCAAGGTTGGGTTCTTATCACTTTCCCATTAATTCAATAACTAAAGGCAATTAATCACATAAATTAAAAAAATTAATGTACAAAATAAACACTGCATTGGCGACTTGGATATCAAATGAAAGCTCATTTCACGAGTAAATAATATTTTTTTTTTTTTATTAATGAAAAAATCTTCCAATTAATTAAATTTTAGTTAAATTACACCATTTTTTACTTTTGAATAGTTATGTATACCAAAAACTTTACCGATTGTCATAAAATTTTGCCACTTTAATAACATAATGCCAATTTATCCAAATTTTGATGGCCCCAAACGAAATTCTTGCAACTCCCAGATTAATGGATAAATGAATTTTAGAATGAGCTAAATCCTCTTAAAATTGTTTTATCATTCAATAATGCGCTACGACTGTCAATTGTAGTCTTTAAAAAACAATGTGATTACAATAAACCTAAATAGTGATGGGTCCAAACTGAATTCAACTCAGTTATCATTAATTGAATTAATGGAATTAATTATATATATTTCAATCAAATGTGTAAATGATCACAACATGGTCGACTTGGGTATCAAATGAAAGCTTTTTTATGAATAATTAAGATAAGATTTGTTTTATTAGTTAATTAATCATCTAATTAATTTTGGAATCTAGTAAAATTTTAACACTTTGTATTATGTATAGGTACCAACAACTGATAAAATTTTATCACATTGCAATTAATTAGATGATTAATTAATTAAATATATTTTCAAATCTTAATTTCATAACAAAAGCTTTCACGGCATTAGTTGTAGGACTAGGTTAGGTTGTTAGGGTGCTAGCGTGACGGTATACTGGTGAGTACAAGGACTCGGAACCTCGGGAAAGACTTTCAGTTAGGATTGCCGGTGGCAGGATTTCAACCCTTGACCTCCGAACCAGACTCTCACACCTGAAGCATTAGCTACCACTTTCTGTAACAAGGTAGCAACAAACAAACGTGCACGATGGCGCTAGTATTATTGGATGAGCGTAGCGAGCGTAGCGAGCGAAGCGAAGATTCCATTTCACTACACTGGAGAAAAAAATCCGAAATGTTTTTTTTTTTTTCTTTCTGTATTTTTGTGTGTCTGTTAACACGATTCCGGCTAAACCGATACTCCGATTGCGATGAAATTTCATGAAGGCCTTCGAAATCTCTGAACTTAGAACTGCCACGTTTTTGAGCGCAATCGGGAAATTTTTTCTCATAAAAAACGCAATTTTACGATTTTTTTCGATTTTTAAAAACTTTCTTCGACTCATAACACCTACATGCTTTATCCGATTGTAATGATTTTTTCACAGAACCTTAATTTCATGAATTAAGATATTCGTGCGAAATTTGAGCGTAATCGAAAAATTATTTCTCATGAAAATCGAAATTTTACGGGTTTTTTTCTTTTTTAAAACAATTCTTTGACTTATTACACCTACATGCTTTATCCTATTGTAATTATTTTTTCACAGAACCTTTATTTCATGAATTAATATATTCGTGTTAAATTTGAGCGCAATCTAATATTTATTTCTTATGAAAATTGCAATTTTACGATTTTTTTCTTTTTTAAAAATTACGATTAATTAAAAAAATTAAGTTATTTTTTTATTTAATTTAATTTAATTAAAAAAAATTTTCGACTATGTAATGATTTTTTCACAGAACAACAGAAAATCCGCGTAACACATGGCAGCTCAATGCACCAATTACGCTCATCCAACAACGCGGCGGGACTTAAGCGTTTTCCTAGTTATAAATCTAGGAAAACGCTTAAGTCCCGCCGCGTTGTTGGATGAGCGTAATTGGTGCATTGATCTGCCATGTGTTATGCGGATTTTCTGTTGTTCTGTGAAAAAATCATTACTAAGTTGAAGATTTATTAAAAATTAAATTAAATTAAATAAAAAATTAAAATTTTAACTTTTTTAAATTAATCGTAATTTAAAAAAAGGAAAAAATCGTAATATTGAAATTTTCATAAGAAATAATTATACGATTGCGCACAAATTTTACACGAATATATTAATTCATAAAATTAAGGTTCTGTGAAAAAATCATTACAATAGGATAGAGCATGTAGGTGTTATAAGGTGAAGAATTTTTTTAAAAAAGGAATAAAATGTAAAATTTTTATTTTCATGAGAAAAAGTTTTTCGATTGCACTCAAATTTCACACGAATTTACCTAAATTCATAAAAATGAGGTTCTGTGAAAAAATCATTAAAATCGGATAAAGCATGTAGGTGTTATAAGCTGAAGAATTTTTTAAAAAATCGAAAAAATCGTAAAATTGCGATTTTAATGAGAAATAATTTTCTGATTGCGCTCAAAAACGTGGCAATTCTAAGTTCAAAGATTTTGGATTTTGAAGGTCTCCAGTAAATTTGATCGCAATTGAAGTATTGGTTTAGCCGGAATCGTGTTAACAAACAGACAAAAATACGAACGAACGAAATTTTTATTTTCATGAGAAACAAGTTTTTCGATTGCACTCAAATTTCACACGAATACCTTAATTCATAAAATTAAGGTTCTGTGAAAAAATCATTACAATAGGATAGAGCATGTAGGTGTTATAAGGTGAAGAATTTTTTTAAAAATCGATAAAAAAAATCGTAAAATTGCGATTTTAATGAGGAATAATTTTCCGATTGCGCTCAAAAACGTAGCAGTTCTAAGTTCAGAGATTTTGAAGGTCTCTAGTAAATTTGATCGCAATTGGAGTATTGGTTTAGCCGGAATCGTGTTAACAAACAGACAAAAATACGAACAGAAAAAAAAGAAAGAAAGAAAAAAAAACATTACGGATTTTTTTCTCCAGTGTAGTTAAATGGAATCTTCGCTTCGCTCGCTACGCTCATCCACCAGTAATAAACGTGGTGGTTTTCTTCACAGCTATAGTGTAACTAATTAGTTTTGCCCAGCGATATCGATATACTAAATTATTTTCGATATAGATATTTTTATTCTGCATCACGATATTTCATAAAAATTTAAATGTATAAAAATTAAGTTAAAAACACGTAAAATGTTAAAAATTGCCATTTTGCGCTAGCTTTCTGCATCGTGTGATTCTAATTCGTATGCTGTTAGCGCCGGTCAGTTACAAGTTAGTCGCTACCTTGTACCGTGTGTTGTCGCTGTGTGGCGTTTCGTGATAAATTAGTGAACAACGCGTACATGTTACAGCTGTTTGATTTTCAATTTTTGAGTCGATTTTGTTGTGATAAAAATTGAAGGAATATATTGATATCGTTGGTCATAGTTACTATACTTCCGGTTAATACTTAGTTGTTATTACTGGCTAGTCCTCTTCTGCGATGTCTGCAAGGGCGTCCAGACGACTTTCTTTGACTGTTACTAAGGTTAGCTAAGTTACCTTACTAAGTTACCTCGGAAAGAACTAATAATAACTGAGTTCAGGCAGAGTTTGATATGTCGGCTTCGGGCTTAGTCACCTTCAATGTTCTCATTATATGTGAACAGGCTGTCTCCTTCGCCCCCCCCCCCCCCCCATCGAACACTAGTCTTCATGGGTGCCTTGAAAACAAAGGTCTTCTAGCTATGACAATCAGCAGTTAATTCTATATCACAATCGACAATAGACAGACAGAGACCATCAGCCAAAACAAATCGAAACTAAATCCAAGTATTTGTTCGTTCTGGGGGGAGGGGTTCCCCCCTCTCTTCCCCCACGGCACTCAGTGGATCGCCATACTATTTACCAAGCTCACTTATCTGTACTATCAATAACAGTGCGCCCATAACACTCCCTTGTTTATAGGAATCACATAATCAACTTAGAAAACATTTTGTTCAGAGCATTTGCATGTGGATAAAATATAAACATAAAGTCCATATCGTTAGTAGAACGTTGAAGCCCCATGTGATTGTTTATGTTGAGTTGTGCGATAAGGACCCTCACTATCTCGTCTTGATGGCTGTTAGCCCCGTGAGTGTGAAGTCTGTTTCGTGTCAGTATCGTCTGTCACTTTTAATTGCCAAGGTTCTTCTCAGAGTATTCTACTCTTCTTCGAAGTCACACGCACATTATCAAGTCACATGGCATGGTGCTCCAGATCTCATAATAATTTCTCAGCCGATATTGCCATAGAAGAGATGGCACGAACCAATTTGGAAGACCTCCCAGGGACACAAAGTAAACAGGTTGGAGGGGAGTGGATTATATATGACGACAGTTCGGAGGGAACATTCATGGTCTGTTTTCTGTTTTATAGGACTAAATTCAGCATTCGTTTTCAATTATAATCTTCAGGCAGGATTGTCGGTGGCGACATTCCAAACCTTGATATCCCGAAACTGAGTCTTGCGCATGCGTTAGCAATACTTACACGTCGGTGTTGGTGGTTTCGAAGGTCCCCTCCAATTTTTATCAAGATCGCATATGCCGTTTGCCCGGTAGAGCGCGAACAAACAGACAGAAAAGCAAACAAAAAACAAACAAAGAAACAAAAAAAACGTTGTAGCAAATTTTTTTGGGGGTCAGTGAAATTGAAGTCTTCGCTTCGCTCATCCAATTACACATTGTATTATATTATTCATATTATAGAAGAAGATTTTTCTTCAATGATTGAAACTCGCAAATTTTATTGCTTTGTCATACATTATGCATGATTGTATCAATAACATTATGTTACAACAAAATGAAGAGAATTGAATTGAATTGTTCAGGCAAGTATATTAGTAATGTAAGATTACAGGTAAGTGCAGGAAAGTTGTAACTACTGATTAATTTACTGAAAGCTTTGGCCTGCCCAATAATATAGCAAACCAAATCTGACGTTCTCAAGTTTTGCCCTTACACATGCACAGATAAATGTCTACACAGTTTCTTCAGTCCACTTCTGCGATATAACAGACGTGCAGCTTGACTTGTAAGTTGTAACCCAATCTTATCAGCAGGATGTGTAGGTGGGCATTTATTTAAATAGCCTCTTGTAATCAACAAAGCGGAAGGTGGCACGAAAACAAACCTCTGTTTGAGAGCTCAGTGGATAAGAGTGACGTAATGTACGTCTCCTGTTACGTTGTTGTTGTACGGAAGTCGGTTCTGCCAGGTTAACTGCTGTGTTATTTACAGTGTTGGGTCAATTCTTTTTTAAAATGAACTTTTTAAAAGTTCAGTTCACAGCTCAAATAATGAACTTTTAAAAAGTTCAAGTTCTTTTATAATCTAAAACTTTGAAAAGTTCAAGTTCGTCTAAAATATGAACTAAGTTCTCTTAAAAGTTTTTTTATAAAAAAATCACTATTTATTAAAGGCTGGCGTAAAATGAAGAAAAACACGAGGAAAAAAATTAGAGGTGTTCCGAATACCAAACTACTTGCGAGTTTGAGTCGGACGAAAGTGTTGAGCTGTCTTTGATCGTGTTGATGATTTGTACTACATTCTCGACGACCAGCTTGTAAAATTATGGCAGATACTTAGGCCTACGATGGAACAACGATTTGTTGATTTGTTCGTTCTCGGAAAGAACTTTTAAAAGCTCAAGTTCATTCATTTAAAAAAAAAGAGTAAGTTCAATGAAAAGTTCACAAAAAAAGAACGCGTTCTTTTTAAAAGTTCCTTCCCCAACACTGGTTATCTACTCTTTATAGACTAGAGATATAGTTACGAGTTTTCCCACAACAAACTCACGGGGCATATGCCAAGTACGGACCGGGACTACTTCCACATCCCACCAGACGGCAACAGGCAACATTGAAGATTAGTATTATCGAGTTTTAGGCCAAGTCACTTAATCGATTTCAAAACAATCTATATTTGAAAATCGTATACAATACCGAAGCGCGTTTCGGTTTCGAAACAAATCCTAAACCAACATAAAAAAGTAGCTTTTTTGGCAAATTATTATTTTTTTTTGGGGGGGGGGAGGATTGCCCCAAAGTGTTTTGGGAAAAAATCGTAAATATCTTTGGTGAACAAGACGAGATGTTGCGGTACCAGTTAGTATATTTATAAGCATAGGCAGAATCTGCACTTTTGTGTATCTTTGGACCACACTAAAACCCATCTATATCAACCAGTGATGTAATCCCAAATCATTAACAAGGGACACGCAGTCTGAGAAAACCATTTTATACTATATAGAGCCACATCCAAATATTATTGTTTATGTGTATAGTCTACATGCTCTTGTACAGGGGGACCCCCCCCCCCGTCCGGGGCATACATCCTGAGAATTTTTTCGATTCTTCGAGTTTGATTGGGGTGTTTTAACGATTTTAAGGCAGTTTTCTTCATAACACTGGTGATGGTTGTCGTGATTGCAAACTTATATCATATCTTGTTCTTTGACATGACATTAATTTTAGGACTTCCTCAGAGATATACCTCGTATATCCTAAATAAACATGAGTTAAATCATCATAATCATCAATCAAATCATGATCTTCAGCTAAAAACCACCCTGGTTGACTCTACAATGTGGATTGTTTTGCTTTGAAAAGATTCAGGGGCTCTATATGGGATAGGGACGGACCCGACACGCTCTACGGCCGATCAAGTTAGAGGGGTCACGGGGGGGGGGGGGGGAGAGGGCGTGTCCCCTCGGGTCTTCGTAACTACACCACTGATGTCAAGGTAAGTTGAAATCAATCAAGTAGAGATGGGCAATCGTTTGAACGGTTTATCGAGTGTCGATTCTATGGTCTAATATATACGGGTATTTATAGAATTGACACAAAATAATTGCGTAATTGATATTTTGGATTACTTAAGACCATTATGAATATAAGAATAACACTACACTTAAATCCAGTTGCATCATGTGCCCGCCTGCACATAATGCACATCTCACACGGGTTTCTATTCTGGGATGTCATCACAAGCAAATCGGGTATTTTTACTCCAAAAACGAGCTATACGCATCATCACAGGATCCTTGTGGCAGAGATCCTGCCGTAAAATCTTCCCCAAATCCCAAATTAAACATACTTATAACCTGGTCAGTTCTCTTGTCTTATACAACTGGCCGCTATTTTTGTACGTACACATTCAGAATACTTCCCAACAAACTCATCCATCCATCCAAAACACCCGTGCAATTACAAACATTCAAGTCCGACAGCGCATGTTGGCTCGAGCGCAGGTGGTCCCGGGTTCGAATCCCGTCGAGACCGGCAATCCTGGCTGAAGGTATTTACCAAGGTCCGCAACCCTAAATCTAAGTATGGGTATTTGAAACGCTCGTCCTAAAAAATTCCTTCTAAAAGAGGAAATATAACATCAAATCTATTTTTAAAGACTAGGAAAACGCTAAAGTCCCGCCGCGTTGATGGATGAGCTTTTTGAAGTTTTTAATTTGCGTGGGATATCTTTACTTTTGCAAGTGCTTTGTTTTGCTGTCTACGCATTGTAGGTGATTGTTGTCAAGTTTCTATTGTTTCTTGTCCATTGGTATTATTTACCGTAAAAAACTTATATTAAAAGCTTTCTTTCTATGGATTCTGGCTAACTTTTTCAACTTTTTATTTCAAAAGATACTTCATCACCATAACCTTAATGTCCATGTATAATATGGACGTTGTAGCCTAACCCGTTTGGTCAGAATCGGCCCAAATGGCACGAAAATATCGCACAAAAAATAAAAAAAACTTATATTAAAACCTTTATTCTATGGATTCTGGCAACTTGTTCAACTTTTTCTTTCAGAAAGCAATACATAACCATTACCTTAATGTCCATGTGAAATATGAACGTTGTAGCCCCACCCGTTTGGTCAGAATCGGCCCAAATGTCACGAAAATAACGCACAAAAAATCGAAAAAAAAATCGTAAAGGTACGATATTCATGAGAAATATTTCTTCGATTGTACCCAAAAACGTAGCAAGTCTAAGTTCAGAGATTTCGAAGGTCCTGTCAAATTTTCATCAAGATCGCATATGCCGTTTGCCCGGTAGAGAGCAAACAAACAAACAGACAAAAAAAAAAAAAAAAAAAAAAACAAACAACCCGAGCTAAATTTTTTGGGGTCAGTGAAATTGAAATCTTCGCTCCACTCGCTTCGCTCGCTACGCTCATCCAAAAAGAGCTTTGAATTAATTAATATTGTAGAGAAAAATTTTATTTTAATTCGCTAGTATATAATATCTTTCATTCAGCAACTTTGCAGCAATCTTTAAAACGCTTTTCACAAAATCAATTCTAGTAGGAGTTCCGTCAAGGGTGAAGGTTGAATTTAAAACATTCAACTCTGTGCATGTCCAGATTGCTATACCTGAGGCTATCTCGAAGGAAATAATGTTTCGCCTGTAGGGGCTGGGGGTTCGCCCCACCCCCTGTGGCCTATACGCAATTAAATACAAGTCGCAAGTCCACTGCTCGCGGACACAAGAACATATCCTAAAACCGGCCCAATATTGGAATAGGGCTCATTTGGCACTTGGCAAATGCTATTCCCTCGTCCAGGAAGCATCGGACGTACATGAATACTCAAAGTTGTCAATAAAGCATGCATGGACAGCCCGTCAGTCGTAGATTTGTTATATTTTGCGTTAATCAGACAGAAAAACCTCACGAATATGGACAATTTTGGACTTTGTAACAAAATTCAAAATCGTGAAAATCAATTTATTTATTTTTTGAAATTATTTAAAACAGATTTTAGAAAAGTGTGGCTGTAGATCTCTTCATTTCTGCTTCCGTGACAAACTGTCCGACCAAGCGATAATGAATTTGATAAATACGCAATAGGGTTTTCTTCACGTGTCTAGAATAGACAAAGTGAATCTGTACCAATGGTGACGACGATGAAGACGAGACTATTGAGTGACTCCCTCTTAGGTTAAACAAAGTCTGCATGGAATAGCCAAGCTCTCTATATTCCGACAGTTATATAGCTCAGATAAGTAATTACACTCAAGTGTGGATGATCTGTGACCGCGTGACATAGCATAAACATCGAACATCTGGAGTTGCGCGTGGCGACGATGCATCCCGGCAACCCAAGGACACAGTCATCTGAATGCTCTGCGCTGGATCATCATACCCTCCCCATGCAGACAATCCCCCCCCCCTCTGACGCCAGTGTCCAGGCTATCTGTCTACGAGTGCCAAACTCAACCTTCACCCGTGGCCGTGGGCCTACGTCTCATCACCATCAGAAACCCAAACATAAACTGATGGAATCAAGTTTTAGTACTAAAGATCACTCACTATACTTCATTTCAATTATTGCACCCAAAACCATATTTTACATTTTTACCCACTTCTTTCAAGTAAAACTAAATGTAATGGTTGGGGGGGGGGGTGTAACTGTTTATTTCCCCCATTTTGAATCCCATTTTTTCCGCATTTCTCCCCCTATAGATAAAAAGAAATCATTCATGGCAAGCTTCTATACTTCATGTAGGCATCCAGGTATAGTTTTGTTTGTATCAGTACAAAATTATTGATTAATTGATTATTGATTATTGATTAGATATTGTATTGAACCCCTGAGTGTGCAGTCGGTCGGTAGGCCCACTTCGGGTTTTAACATGATCTTGATAGGGATGAGCAAAAATAGTTTGCAAATGTTGAGTTTTGGATGTTAGCCTGCTTAGCTTAGAATACAATGAACGAACGTTGTGGTCTTGCTATCAGATTCATAAACAACATTCATTTGTTTCCAGGGGAGAAGAGCGCGTGTTGCCATGTTGCCAAGAGTGGGTTTTGGCTTGTGGGTCATTGAGAATATAGTTGACAGACATTCTGTCGTGATGCACCCTACACATATACAGTGGTGGATACAGTAGGGGGGGGGGGGGGGGCGATCGCACCCCGCCATGATCTTAAAAATAAAATATTTTATAAATCATCATTTCATAATATTTTATCGTGCAAACTGCGTAGGGAACGGCATATTACAATAGTAATTGTATAAAAGGCCACCTTAGAAAGTATGATAATCACGTGGGAAGGTTGGAGGAGGATGATGTGAAGTTGGATCGGGATGTGATTGTGCTCGCTGGTGGCGCTCATCACCTACGTGACGATACCGCAGGCGGCAGGGTGTCTGGCTGGGTGGCGAGCGCAACGTTGAACCGTGCGGTGCCGTGCTGTTGACAACAGCACCGCAGGCTTTGAGCTACAGAGCTGGTGAATTGTAAGCTCGACATGACGACATAACAAATTGATATACACACACTACATTGTTATTGCATTTATCCCACCCCTTTTTTCTAAAACGCACCAAATGCACACTCGAAAAACCCGATTCCCCAATGAATAGATCCTATAGATCCGCCACTGCACACAACAGCTACTGCACATATTTCTAAATAATGATTACCAAGAACTAGCACGGGTATGGCAGTATGCAATTAAAAGTGGGAGTGAAAAGAAGGAGAAGAAAACAGAAAATGGAATAATCCGTGAGCTGATCGTTAAAAATGGTGGCGGTGCCGGGTGTGATTTCCATAAAAAATATTTGCTTTGTTTGCCATTTAAAATGATTGGTGGAGGTGCCGGGTCATGAATTTTCAAACTTTCTGGGGGCTAGCCCCTCCTCCCCTACCCCCAGGGTCACCAATATATTCTGTATCATCCTTGGCAATGCCAACATGAAAACGCATGTCAATATTGTTCAATTTATCGCGACGGACGGACAGAAAGTTTCTATACATGGCCTACAATGAAATAATCTGCCTTCCTTAAAGATTTTAAATATGGGGGGGGGGGGGGGAGGAGGAGGAGAGAATTTTGCAAAAATTACACGCTTTAAAAACTTAATTTGGAAGAATGGGTTGGGGGTGGGGGTAAGGGCCTGCCATTTATTCGGCCCTCCCGTTTGATTTTGTTCCACCTGACAGAGTGAGGGATGATGAAAATGGTGCATTTTGTGTGAAATTATAAAGGTTTTAAAACGAATTGGTGTAGAGGGGAGACCAAATAATTCACTCTTGTCTAGCAGCATTGTACATAACTGCATGAACAAAGTTCGAAATCACAACGGAATTAGTTGTGAGCTGAACGCCCTGATTAGCTGAAAATGTGCAATCGTTCATTTCGAGCCGAAGCATCTACATTTTTTCCATCGACCAAGATGAATTTTAGTTTACATACTAATGGAATTGGTAATGCTAATGCAGCTATATATCTTTCAACGGGAATGGAACATATTCACATGTCTTGTTTTTTCTTATTTTCGTATACCGTCATGCAGGACTGGCCAGTGACAGTGACATTACTATACACAGCTCCAGCTATAGGCTATAGGTCACCCTGCAAGATTTTTTCGGGACCCTATACCCGACTATATAGACTGATCGATGAATCATCTACCCTCCATGTGTAATCTTTGGCAATAGTAGCTATTTGTCTTCACACTCACAGAATATCTCAACACTTATGCAGACCCAGAATAATATGTATACAACATTCATTTTTAACAATCGACTCTTACTTTAGAAGCCAATATTATTCGGAAGTATTGTTGTCGATAAAGAACAAATCAATCAATAAATATCTTTGTCTGACTTTCAGTAAATTTCTTATGAATTTCTCTCCTCTCCCCTCTCTTCTACGCGCCCAAATGTTACAAATTATTTTTGTGCTGCGCGCGCCGCCGAGTTCCTGGAGCTCGAGGAAACGTGGCATCAGTGTAGGCCTGCTGGAGTGTGATTGGCTCCGCTGTCGTACGAAGGCCGGCATTGGTTGGTTCTGAGCGGAAAGCCCACTAGCAATGGCGGGCGGTCATGGACACCACGCGGGAGACACAGAGAAGTAGAACGTCTCACTTCTGTCTTCGCCTTAGTTGAAAGTGGTTGTGTTTGTGTTCAGTCTTGCGGTGCGGTGCTATCTACTATCGGGCTATACTACAAGTGGTTGGTGGAAGTGAGAAGTGAACAACACCGAGAGGTAAACTTATTGCAGAATAATTAAAGGTACTTCTTCGGTTGGGGATCCAAATGCTTTTTGTGATGTTTTCTTGAAGTAATACCAAGTAGGCCCTAGATAGTAAAACATACGCGCCTGCCCCCTAACCAACGATTCCCTACAAAACATTGACAAAAGCTTTTGGTTTTGGACCCCCAACCGAACAAGTTCCTTACGGGTATAATAACGAACGTTTTAAATCCGATTATAAACATTTCCGGAGGCTTTTTTAAGCTTTTGAGTGATTGCGCGTGTCTGTCTGTCTAGTTTGAAATTGTGAGTTCAGTTGAAACCAAGGGCTGTCGTGTGTGATTGTGAATGTGTGTATAGTACTAGTGTGTGATGTGTTTGTGTACGGATTTCTCTCACTGAACGTAAGATTCGCCGGAGGAATTTCTCTATTTACTTCGTTTTTCAAGTTGGTTTAACTTTTTAAGTATTTTTCCCCCGTGTTAGCAAAACATTCTTGTTTTACGCTGTTTGAACTTTGTATGCATAGGCTGCCCTATTATAGGCAGCACGGTACGCTTAAGATTAGCTTTTGTATTTTCAGGTAGGGCCTAGGGCGGAGGGCCTAAACTTAAGATTCGCTGGAGAACTTTCCCTATTTAATTCGTTTTACAAGTTGGTTTAACTTTTTTGTTTGTTCTTTGTATGTATATGCTGTATCCTACACTCACAATCGAAAAGGTAGAAAATTCGACCCCTAGGGGGATATCACCTGTTCGACCCCTGTTTTTAGAGGGTCGACCATTCGACCCCCTCGAAAACAGGGTATAATAATCGACCGCTAAGGCGAATAAATGAACTCGTAGGGGTAGATTAATCCCACTCTAGAGTAAGGTTATTGTTACCTATATGTTCTAAAATAGGGCCCTTTAAGAGATTATGATCGACTCGTAAGGGTAGATTAAGTCCACTCTAGAGTGGGGTTTTTGTCACCTATAAGTTCTAAAATAATGCCCTTTAAGCGATTATTATCGACCCGTAAGGGTAGATTAACCCCAATCTCGATAGACCTCCAAGAAGATTATTTCGTCTTGTAAGGGTCGATTTTATTACCCCTGATGTAAGCAAAAATTTCGACCCGTCCGATTTCTACTTTAGTCTTCAGGTTGAAATTTCGGCTCCTGTAGTGGGATTAATGGAACCTTACAATTATTTACTTTATTAATTAAACAGTGATGATGAATGTTCCTGTAAGAAAGACATGCATCATTGAATAGCCAGTAGAATGATTAATATTACATATAAATTTCATAATGCTAAAATCTCGGAATTCAGCGAGGCTCGAACCTGGGACACCTGGAGAAAGAGTATACACTGTCCTAGTCATTAAACCCAATACACCAAGACACTATATAACTGAAGCGCGTCTGTAGTGATACACCTCAAGATGCCTACAGGGTTGGCTTGGTCGCTTTGATTTAAAGTCCTCCACTGAAAATCAGTTATATAACTGAGTGGATAGACTCTAAATACAATTTATTTATTATTTATTTATTTATGCCTGCAGTTAGTTAGTAATCAACCTTCGAGGTATATATTTCGACCAGAGACGGTTGAGTTTTCCCATCTCAGAGGTGTTATTAGTTCGACCCACAGAGTGATATCTATCTACCCTTAGAGGTATATTATTCTTCCCCTAGGAGACGAACAGATACACCTCAAGATGTGATTATTATGCCCGCAGTTAGTTAGTAATCAACCTATGAGGTATATATTTCGACCAGAGACGGTTGAGTTTTCACCTCTCAGAGGTGTTATTACTTATTAGTTCGACCCGCAAAGTGGTATCTATCTACCCTTAAAGGTATATTATTCTTACCCTAGGAGACGAACAGATACACCTCAAGATGTGATTATTATGCTCACAGTTAGTTAGTAATCAACCTATGAGGTATATATTTCGACCAGAGACGGTTGAGTTTTCCCATCTCAGAGGTGTTATTAGTTCGACCCACAGAGTGGTATCTATCTACACTTAAAGGTATATTATTCTTCCCCTAGAAGACGAACAGATACACCTCAAGATGTGATTATTATGCCCGCAGTTAGTTAGTAATCAACCTATGAGGTATATATTTCGACCAGAGACGGTTGAGTTTTCACCTCTCAGAGGTCGTATTTGTTCGACCCGCAAAGTGATATTTATCGACTCTTAAAGGTATATTATTCTACCCCTTGGAGAATAATTTTATTCCTCTACTGGTTTAATATTATCTCTATTTGAATTCATTTATTACCTTTGAGAGTTCAAATTTCGAACTCTATTGGCAGGTTTTTAACTTTCCATGGGTCTATTATTTAGGCTTTCGAGGGCGTGTATTTATCCGATTCTCGGTCGAATATCTCCACTTAGAGGTCGATGAATATACCTCCACGGGAAGATTTTTGTCATGTTAGAGGTATTTCCCATTATCTACCCCTACAGGTAGTTCTTGGTTGATTTGGGTTCAATATTATACCTTTTTAGGAAATTCGCCTGTCTGAGGAACATTTTTCGACCCTTAGTTACCCTTTCTTACCCCATTCTACCAACTTATACCCTTGGGTAGAATTTTCAACCCGTACTTACCCTGATCGACCCCATAATCGACCCCTTTCGACCTTTTTCATTCTGAGTGTATATAGGCAGCACGCGGCTTTTGTATTTTTAGGTAGGGCCTAGCCTAGGGCCTATAAACTTACGATTCGCCGGAGGGCTTTCCCCATTTATTTCGTTTTTGAAGTTGGTTTCACTTTTTAAGTATTTTTCCCCCATGTTTGAAAAAGCTTCTTGCATGCTTTTGAGCTGTTTGTAGGCCTACTCTGTAGGCCAATCCTATAGGCCATATAACTTTTGAATTTTCACGTAGGCCTATAAAAGGGCCTGCAATAATTTTGTTGGTGTTGTGGGGTGGTCTAGGCCTAAGCCGAATTTATTTTAATTTCGTTGAGTAAATTACTATTTTCCTGTTTTGACGACTCGCTAAAACGACGCGCGGAATCATGCATGGGTTTCTCAATTTCTAAGCTAATCGGTTATTTATATTAGGCCTATTTGTAATATTTAGCAATTTACCCTACAGAAGAAAAATGTGATATTATTTTGATGTATCATATTCTCTGGATAATGTTCGGTTTCAAAACATGCGACCTGAAGACTCAAATGGACAACGGAGGGTCAGCTAAAAGGAAAATAAATTGTGAGCCCATAAGTCTGAATTAAGAAAGTAAGCAGGTGCTTTCATTTCTAGTTGATTTTATTTATAACGGTGTGAACGTGCACGAAAATATGACTGGACAAATTGTAGGCCGTTGAAATAAAGGGTCGAAGATTCAGAGTAAATTCTGGAAGTTTTATCATGGTAGCACTGATTTTGATATGTGTATAGGTGAGGCCATTTAGTTTAGGGCACTCGTGAAAATACGTATAAATTATAGCCCATATTTTACCTGGATAAGACGGTTTAATTTTCTCCTTTACACTTTTTTTTCAAACGGGGGGGTTTTGTCCCCCCTCTCTCCCCCCCCTTGGATACGCCACTGGGCGAGGTCATATCGATCTCTGTTGCCCTGAACGTACGGATATTATGAGAAGTACCTCAACTCCTGCCAGGTCTAAATTCAGAGATTTTGAAGGTCCTCACATCAGAACCGTATCAGCCGTTTGTCCGCTAGAGAGCGAAAAATAAGACGAAAAAACTAAATTAAATCGCACGAGATAATTTTCCCAGCCACGGTAGTAAAATATAAGTCATCGCTTCGGTCATCAAACGAATCGCAATAAATATAAAACAACGCAAAAGGTCAAAAGGAGGACAAAGTTGCTTTGAGAGGTGAAGGGGTCTATCGTATTAAGTTGGTTTTTCCGTCCAAGTGGTTATCTCCAAAGCTTCGGTCCCCCTCGAACGGTGAAGGAAGGCAGTGTGTATATATACTGCACGGAGATACAAGGTGTAAAGTAACTGGCAACTATTGCGACGATTTTAACAATTTACCCATAATCAATACGATTAAGTGCCATGATGCAATCGTCCTGGAAGTAGAATGTCCATATAGTTATAACTTAAAATGTGTTCTTTGAGACGCTTAAAAATCATCAGTCTGGATTGCCGGTAGACGGCAGTAAGTGTATCTAATAACTCGATTCAAACATCATTGCATGGGTTATGAATTTTCTCTGTAAATTGTTTTCTGCCATTTACCGTAGGGCGCGATCAATTACAAGGCAAGCATAAAGAACTTGGAGCAGTTGTCTAGTGACACCCCAAAAGCAAAAACTAAAACTTGGGTAAACACAAGGTGAGGCAATCAAAGTGGACTCGATATGGTGTTGAAGGTTGCAACTGAACGGTTTTAATGCAGTGCTATTACCAAATGTTGTAACAAAGTACTTCTTAGTTCGATGCGATTACTACTTAAATATTTTCATCGATTTTTCAATGAGTAAAGTTCACGAATAAAAAAATTCGTTCCAACATGTCAGTATCACACGGTCCATGACAATACTTAGGATGCATAAACAAATACAATGTTCTAAATAACGAAAAACTTGAACTCAATATCTGACAAATACATTTTGATAAGAGACATAAGTCACCAACTATAAAAATCCCACGTATACGCTAGCTGTATTACGGAACCGACTGCATTCTGGACGAATAAATAATTATGAATGCGTGTAAATTTGTTTCATCGTGACACCTGTAAAGCGTAGTGTAGGTAGGGCCTAGGTATTTTTTAAAAATTCATTGGCTGAGATTATTACTTGAAAGTTCAGAGTAGAATTTGGGTATGCATATATGGTGTGTTATACACGGTGCATTGAGATACGTTCAAATCGATACCCGGAAACGATCGCACTGAAAATATGCGAAAGTACCCGTACAATAATCAATCAGATACCATGAAAATAATGTAAATAACCAGTACCCTAGTAAAAAACGTACTACTATCAGTGCCATCGCGTATAATTTTATTTTTATTGTTGCAACCATATTTTGAATTACATAATATATAAAGTAAGGTATGATAAATGTTTTGCATGAACGTGTTATAAGCTATCAATATTTATCATTATGATTTTGTCTAAATTTTCGCCGAAAATAAATGTATTCTAGCTGACGTCACACTCCTCTCTAGTTAATAGAGATACCATTACTACTAACAGTATGGTATCTCTATGCGCTATTTACCCCCCCCCCCTGCCCCCGCGCGTTTGGTCCATGTACGCCTAGAACGCACGACACTGTTGCCATGATGTCTTCGTACTGTCGGCTAGTGCACAAAGGAAATGCTCGAGTTATCAATGCCTCGCCAGCAAGGTCTACGCAGTAGGCACTAGGCAGGCTCTGATACAAAACGAACATCTCCAATGCAATAGCTAAGAGTTAGACCGATAAACATCAACTGGATTTAGATGTGAATATACTTATGCTATAAAAAGTTGTTGAATTACTTGTCATAGTAATTAATTCGGGAATTGATGAAGGATGCTTTGCTTTACTGGAGTTTATATTAAAATAATGTTATACCTACTCCTAACTCATAAGGTGAAGAATGTTTTCCCAATTCATACCACTGCCGCATTAGCAGTTCGAGTAGATAAGACCCGATAAGACTCAACGTTGTGTGTCCTCCACCACTAATTCCCCCAATTCCTTAAAACAAGCTCATTATTTCTGTATTTTTTCTCTTGCAGTTCAGTGGATAACTTTTTCGTCTTCATTTTTGAGATAAGATAAGATTGTTTTTTATTTAGAGATGTGCAAAAATGTTTTTTTTTAGGTTGAAAATTTGTGCATTAAAAATAAAATTTCTCGATTTCGGTTATTAACCAAAAATCAATTTGATAATGCACAACGGAAAAAACGCCTTGTTTTAAATTTCGAGTATCACAAATTCAAGGTCAATTAAGATTAATTTAAATGAAACAAGCACGTGAGAGTGAGAATCAGTTTCAATTTAAAGCTCAATTTCAGCCTTCAGTTTTCAAAGTTTCTGATAGTTTTTAATACCAGGATTTATATCGTCTACCCGGCACCTCCACTAAAATAACGAAATTATTCATTTCTTGTGTAATGTGGATATTTTGATATGAAGTATTTTGAGCTAACTCGCGTACAAACGATTATTACGATCTCACAATCGCGTATTATGACCCGGCACCTCCACCATATGTACCAGCCAGGATAATTTAATCTCGACTACCTACCCGGCACCTCCACCATAACTTAAAAAAAACGTAAGACATTTTGTGACATAATTCGCGTTGAAAGACATTATTGCAAATTTCGCCACTAGTTCGCGGTATCAACTACAATATCGCGAAAATTCGCGAATTGGAAATTGATACCATTCAATTACAATTCAGGTGATTCCTGTTCAAAGTAAATTTGAAGGAATTATTGCAACCTTTAAAAAAATCGCGAATTTCGTTTTCACCATTTTTTGCACATCTCTAGTTTTTTAGTAGCTTCAATTAGCTTTCACATGTAATTGCATAATATACATTATATTATTGTGATATTCAATTGATTACCGCAATCAATTTTCAATTTCCACACACATTTTTTAGTCTACATTACATGAAACATATTACATCATCACACAAATGTTTAATACAACAGCATGAACAGCAAGCAAAATGATACATTGTTATGCAATTATAACAACAATTATTTTCAACAAACAATTATTTTCTTAACATTTCCTTTTTTATAACGAAACATTCTAGTTTTTCCATTGTAAGATTTTACTTTTTTTGCACACAACGATAAAAAATGGCACCGATAACTAGAGGTGTGTATGAATTGTTTTCTCTTTTACTAAATTTACTTTTAAAAATTGTAAAACAAAAATGGTGATGGGTGTTTTTATTCTATTTTCACAATCCTCGCATTGCAAAACCGTGATATATTATATTACTTATAATCTATAGGGAATGGCAAAAAGTACTTCGCTCTTACCACCTGTGACCTAGTGATCGGTACTGCAGTCGTGTTTAAAAAATTGAAACACTTATAGAACCAATTGCAACAAATCTGAAGAAAATAACTTTCCAAATTTGGCATGTACTGTTTTCGTTTTAGCTTGTTTTTATCGGTAAGTTTGTAGTAAAAAAAGATGAAAGGAAGTTATTTTTAAAGCAAATGCAAAAATCCAAAACTTGCATAGGGCCTAACAACTGTCTGAACTCTTTTCACGCCAACACAGCGTGGATTTATAGAACACTGAGGAAGTCCGTGATCTAGCACCTGCACAGCAATTAATGTATTTTAATTTAATCGCAGGAATTGTTAGAACTTGTGGAATAGTACTTTCACAGACTTGAGTTGTTGGGTGGTAAAAACCATAGTCGAGCCCTTCTTCAGTCAACACTCTGAATAATTGTTGGTGGCCAGTGGTCAGAATCGAACCACCGACCTCCTGAATTACGTCTATCTTTATCGATTATTGAAAGTTTAATAAATTTATACGTAAAATAGACCTAAAAGTCAGCATACCGACAGATGGACCTAAAGTGTAAAGCACAAGACTCTAATTCGGGAAGTCGCGGGTTCGAATCCCGCTTCCGGCAATCCTATCTGAAACATTTCCGAGATATTCTTCAGACAGTGTGTGTGAATTCAAGGGATTAAGTCCTCTTCAACAGCCCTAGCCCTCACTCAGTGGGGTAACTGGCCCTTGTTTTTGTTTTGGGGGGGGGGGGGGGTAAAACATTTTTGTAACCTCAAAGTACCATATTGGACCTGGTAGGCCTATAGTCGAAGTGTCATCCCAAAATGTCCTGGGTAAAGTACCTGATTGTGTACAATGGAGCCCCCAGCCAATTAATAGTATTTTAACAACTTTTTCTGACAAAATATTTATTAAAAAAGATGTATGAGAAAATTGCAAAACATGAAAAACATTGTATAATATAACTCAATTATACCTCGTCATTGCAAATAAAAATTGTGCCCCATCGGCCCCTCTGACCGAATTTGTGGAGGGGGCGGTCGCCTCCCCTCGTCTTCCCGTAGTTACGCCACTGCCCTCACTGCTCTAGTAGCACACCGTCAAGTGCCATGCATGGGCCATGGACGATTATCTTAACGTCCGCGCATGGGCCATGCCCAACACTCGTAGATGGGCCATGCAACGTTTGGCCGCGAGTCCAACCAAAACCCATCGATGGTTTTTAAACATGGCACTTGCATGGTTAGCGCCAATTAGCCATGCAGGACACAAGGCACTCGTACTTGTCAGTACCATGCGTGAAAGTCGCGCATGGGCCATGTCCTACTCTCGTCCAGGGGCCATGCAACGTTTTGGCCGCGAGTCCAACCAAAACCCATGGACGATTTTTAAACATGGCACATGCATGGTTAGCTTAAATTACCCATGCCTACTGTTCTGCACCATGCGTGCGAATCGCGCAACGCCCATGCACGTTTAGCGCGCAAGCCCCATGTACGTTGATCGCGCTTGGGCCATGCCCAACACTCGTGGATGGGCCATGCAACTTTTTTGGCCGCGAGTACAACCAAAACCCATGGACGACTTTTAAACATGGCACATGCATGGTAAGCGTAAAATACCCATGCCTACTTTTCATTAAATGCGTGGTAATCGGGGCACGGGCCATGCACGTTGATCGCGCATGGGCCATCCCCAACATTCGTCGATGGGCCATGCAACGTTTTGGCGCGAGTACAATCAATCTTCTTGATGAATTTTAACCATGGCACTTGCATGGTTAGCGTGGTACTGCCCATGGAGCTTGCCATGCGTGGCGCAAATGTACGATAATACCCCTGACATCCTTGTCATGTATGGAGCAAATGTACTGAGGTAAAAAAAGACTCTTATTGATTCTCCTCAGGGAAGAGAGACCAGAGTACTGAAATTTTTTCTAAGTATCAAGACCATCAAAATCAAGTGTAGAAGGTGCACGTACGTGCTAACTTGGTTTCATACTTACAGAGATTGTAGTATGAATTCTATGCTTTATATTGTAACAGAAAAATATTAACCCGAAAATTACGCACCGTGTGTATACAAGCTTAGCTATAATAATTAATGGAGGCAATAAATACATTATTGTAATTATTTAACAAATATTTTCTCTAATGCGGTAGAGATAGCGCCACTTTCGATCGATTAAGCTGTGGCGCGTTTGGTATGTGCCCTGCAATTGCCATGCACTACTGGCCAGTGGCCAGTCTGTGGCACGTCGTGTATGTGCCAAGTGATTGCCATGCTCTACCAGCCAAGCTGTGGTACATTGTGTATGTGCCTTGCGATTGCCATGCACTACTGGCCAGGCTGTGGCGCGTCGTGTATGTGCCATGCGATTGCCATGCACCACTAACCAGACTGAGGCGCGTCGTGTATGTGCCATGCGATTGCCATGCACCACTAACCAGACTGAGGCGCGTCGTGTATGTGCCAGGTGGTTGCCATGGCCACTGTCCCTGCCGTGTGGTGCATCATGCATGGGCCATGTGTCAACCTTATACCTAAATCCATTCCGTGGCAAATCGTCAATGGGCCTAGCAATAACCATGCTTAAGGCTGCACAGGAGTAGCTATAATATCGGCGCAATGCGAGTGTCCCCGCATTTCAGTTGGAACTCGGCCCACAATTGTCATATCGGCATAATTTTTTTTTAATCTTTTCACGATAAAATTTACAGAGAACTTGTGTGATGTCGATTTTCGAAATTGAATTTGGGTTAAAAATTATAAAATGTTACTTCATTTAAAATTACAAACTTTTTTGGAAAATTACTCAAAAATTTAAACCCTTTACTTTAAAAAAAATTTCAAAATCTTTTTGTAAATAGTGAAAGATTTTGCTACCTTTCACACAAGGGTCCTAATTTTAACAATTTTTATGTTCGAAAATAAAAACATTAGAAAACGGGTTAG